>JAIWWG010000048.1:0-269679 GCA_025435555.1 Chytriomyces cf. hyalinus JEL632 | reverse complement strand
CTTTGGGCTTTTTGCCTTTTCTGCCTTCAGACTGTTCATAGCATTCCTCATCAGTGTGAGATGTACTATGTTTGTGGACAGAACACTGCTTGTTTCCAGAGCTTTCCCTTGGTCTCTTTTCACCTGCAAGCTTGGCCTTGACAGTAGGTTTCAAAAGGGCCTTGTCAGACATACACTCATTGATCTGTTGTAGCACCTCAGCAGAGTTCATGGAGTTTGCAGTCCTATCAGCTTGGATAGCTAACAAGAGTGGGCCAAATTCCCTGTCACCATTTGGGATGGTTTCCATAAGTCTGGCCTTGAAGATACAAGCCAACTCTCTGTCCCTGTCTGCATTGTGGCCTCCATGGATGGTAAAGTATCTCTCCCTGAGATCAGACCATTGGACTTGCTTGACTGGCCACTGTTGAGCAGTATTAGCCCATCTTGTGTTCCATTCAGATGTCATGGAAGCAAAGTCTTTGGAGTTGCAGTGGACAAACAGGGAGTCCAGCATCTCATACAAGGCCTGCTTTCCAGAGAGTGTAGTCTGGCTGTGCATGACATCCAAGTGTTCTTTCAGGAATGATACCCATTTTGCATGGGCCTGGTGGAGGTTCTTGAATATTCTCATGTGACTGTCATAGCCAGCTCTGATGAGAGAGTGTGTTCTGGCCTCTTTGTCAAAGAGCCTCTTGTTAGATTCCACTTTGTGTCTGGCTTGCTCCAGCTTTAGCTTTTCAACTTCCAGATTCAAGACAGGTGGAGTGTCCACTTCCATGTTCTCTGGATCAATAGTCTCTGTGGTAAGAGATATGTTAGCTGGAGTAGTAAAGGCAGATGTACTACTCATACCTTGATTGTTAGCTCTACTGTTAGCTGTGGTCTGGTCAGGAGGTGTACCAGTAGCTTGGGAAGCAGTAGAAATTGCAGCCTGAGTAGCTAAATTCATGACCACATCATGTTGTTGCTGGTACATGTCTTCCAAGGCCTTGGCAATGGTAGTATGTCTTGCATCAAATTGAGCAGTGGTCTCAGGCTCCACAGGTCTGGAGTTAACAGGATGAAAGAGTACAGTAGCACCCCTTTTGTCCTTGGGGATGTAGAGTTCTTCACCAGAGCCAAACTTCTGCTCAGCAAGCAGAAGGTACTGTCTCATCCAGCTGGTAAACTCTCCAGCATCAGCATAAGCAGGGAGCTTAGTGAGTTCAGAACTAGAGGTAGTTCCAGAGGTGCTGGAATGTCCAGTTGCCTTGGCCATTACAGCAGCTCCAGCCTTAGTAGTCTTGACCATGGTGAAGGTAGCTACTTGTGTAGCATCCATGCCAGCAGGGCCAGCAGAGGGAGGAAGTGCTGCATCACTGTGATGAGTGGTAGCAGACTTGGTAGGGACCAGCTTCTTCTTGGGAGGACCTCCATCAGCAGGATCCTCAGCTTGGAGTTCACTTGGGACAGGAAGACCACTGGTAGCATGAGGACCACTTGCAGAGGGAGGGCCAGAGAGAGAGAGAGAGATGGACACAGCCTCACTGAGACTTGCCATTGCAGCTTGGTCCATGGTTGATTCTGACATTGTGTTTGGTTTTGAACTTGGGCTTTTATGATATTTATTATCTTAAGGTGAATCACAACACAACAAAACAGCTCTCCTTATATACATTTTTGGCTCCTGCAAAATCTCATTGGGCTTTCTTCAGTTTCACTTTTGAGCCACCCTTTTTTCCATTTCATTTGTCATTTCAGTTCTACAAATGAGATTTGATGTGAAATCATCCATTTTTCATTTTGCAGTTTGAAATTGCTGAAAAAGTGAGTCAGTGCTGACAATTCAGTTTTTTCAGGCTGATTAGTCATTCATTACTGGCTGACAGTTAAGGCTTGTCAATCATAATTAATATCCCCACACTGGGTAAGGTTATTGATTAATTGCTTGACTGGCTTGACATATTAGTCATACAAAAGTAGTAATAGAATACTTTTCCAAGTTGATTTCTATTTCTTCTTCTTCTGCTTATTTCTCTATAAAGATCAGAAGATAGCTGCATGAAACTGGCAGCAGTGTGGGTTGAACCAGGGACCTGTTGGTCTGTAGTCGCGAACCTTAACAACTAGGCCAGCATCATATATATTCCAGACAATTACTTTCAACCATCTTTATGCTTGATCAGAGCAAGAATAGTTGAAGTCATGTAGTGAAATAAGCTATCATCATCTACAAGTCCGCACCCTTCATAGAACACGTGTATTCGTGTATTCATTCTTTGTTATAGTATCTACTAGACGTTTACCCTACTCAATGTCATAATTCATGCCCATATGTATTGAGGTTGGTGGAATGGTGAGGTGCGTGACTCTTCTTTATCTGCAGTAGAGAATAAGAGATGAATCAGGGAGACTTAACCTTTATTGAAGTAAACAGTGCTCCATCACTTGAGACTGATATTCAACAACCTGGTCGACCGTTTCCTTTCCTGCTACATTGATGACCTGTTAATCTACTCCGACACCTACGCAGAACACATGAATCACCTCAGTATAGTCCTCCAACGCCTTCAAGAAAACAATTTCCATGTTCGACTTCACAAGTGTCAATTCTTCACTGAATCATTGGAGTACCTTGGTTACAAGATTTCTCAAGGGAAGATCAGCGTCTTACCAAGTCGATACATGGCCATCCAGAATTACGACGAGCCCCAGTCCTTTACTGATCTACGTGGTTTCCTTGGACTAGCCAACACTATCCACCGTTTTGTAAGAAATCATGCCAGCCTGTTAGCACCTCTATCAGACCTCCTTAAAGGACACAAAACCGTACCTTTCCATCAAGTTTGGACCAAAGAAGCACAAGACCTGTTTCAGAAAGCCAAGAAAGCCCTAGCTGACCCATCCTCACTTGCCATGTTTGACCCAAACAAACCAGTCCACTTGTACACCGACTGGTCTAAGCGAGCCATCTCCAGTTACGTAGCCCAGCCAGACGAGAATTCGATAGATCAGCCGGTAGCCTTTCACTCACGCAAATGTAATGACGCCGAATCGAAATACCATCCCTATGAAGGAGAAATATTGGCACTCGTCGAAGCACTACGACATCATCGAGCTTACGTTCATGATGCCCGAGTTTTTGTGTTCACGGACCATCAGTCCCTTCGGAGAATCCTTGACCAGCCAAAACTTCGCCCAGTCCATCACCGCTGGATTGCCGACATTCTTGCTTACGACTTCCAGATTCAGTGGAAACCTGGACAATGGAACAAGATTGCAGACGCACTGTCACGATTAAAGCACTCTCAAGAAATTGGAATTCAAGTCTCACCTGGCGTAAATCAGACAATTTCCAACATCCAAGAGCCTCAAGCTGACCAGTTATTTGCGACTGAGCTTTCGATAACAGAGGACCTGATGGATGACATCAAATCCATGAACCCAGATGATCCGCAATACCAAGAAATCTCAAAGTACCTTATCGACCCAGAAGATCCTGATACATTCGAGAATGACCCTGCATTGGTTCCAGCTTCCCTCAAGAATACGATTTCCAGATACAAACTTCACAGCGGCCTATTGTATTACACCGACAAGACTCACGCAAGAGTTTTCGTCCCAATGCCCCTTCGAAATCAGCTGGTTCGATCTGCTCATTCGTATGGACCAGTTATTCACAACAATTGGGAACGAACAGCCGAAAGACTTACAAGATATTTCCACTGGCCCAAGATCCACAAAGACATTCAGCAATTTGTCCAATCCTGCGACGCGTGCCAACGGCACAAGATTGCACGACGACTCCCATATGGATTGCTCCAGCCTCACGCAATCCCACCACACCCTTGGCACACCATCTCAATGGATTTTATTACCAAACTCCCACAAACCAAGTCTGGACACACTGCACTCATGGTCATTGTTGACTCCTTCACCAAACGCACCCGACTTTTTCCCTGCCATGACACCTCCACCGCCAAGGACATTGCAAACATCTTTTTCAACGATGTATTCAAACACCACGGACTCCCTCGACGATTCATCAGTGACCGAGACTCAAAGTTCACGTCAAACTTCTGGAATTCTTTGTGTCAGTCTCTCAAGATAGAATTGGCCATGACAACAGCTTACCATCCCCAAGCCGACGGGCAAACCGAGCAAAAGAACGACTGGGTACTCTCTGCCCTACGTTCCGAAGTTAATTACTGGCAAGACGACTGGGATGAGCACTTACCCAAGGTTGAATTCGGTATAAATGACACTGTGAGCTCCACCACTGGCTACACTCCATACTATCTGGAATACGGGCGACACCCTGCATCATTCATTGATGTTGGATTAACACCATATGATCCGCTCACGCTGAGAGATTTACAAGCCACTCACCAAGCCACATGCGACAGAATTCGCGACTCCCAAGACCGTTACGCATCCGCTGCCAATCGACGACGCCTAGAATCGCCTTTCCAGGTCGGAGATCTTGTCCTGCTATCGTTGCGCGATTTTCGGCCCAAGATTCTTGAAGACCGACCGATCGCGAAATTGTCGGACTGCTACTCTGGACCT
Organism: Chytriomyces cf. hyalinus JEL632; assembly: GCA_025435555.1. Lineage (NCBI taxonomy): Eukaryota > Fungi > Chytridiomycota > Chytridiomycetes > Chytridiales > Chytriomycetaceae > Chytriomyces > Chytriomyces cf. hyalinus JEL632. The sequence goes on along the minus strand of JAIWWG010000048.1, from coordinate 265,149 downwards.
TACGAGATCACAGAGCTGATCGGCGATGTTCCGCTGTGTCGACTCAAGATTCCTGATGAATGGAATATCCACAAGGTCTTCCACCCTGAGAAATTAAAAATGTATTACTGGGACTCAGCGAAACCTCACCCGCTGCAGTCGCTCCCGCCAGATTTACGAACCATCGAATCGGTGCTCGCGGCGCGGAAACTTCAAGGAAAAACTCAGGTCCTAATAAAATGGAAGGATCATAGCCCCATTTTCAACTGTTGGTTAGATGCCACTCCAGAGCTACGCCAAAGACTCAAGAAAGACGTACATGAACCCAAGCAACGACCTTTCTCATCGCGTACGCTCTTGGAGGCGGGTGTTGCGTAATAACGCCAGTTCCTCCATTGTGTCCATTTTACTTGACTTTAATTTTTCCTTCAAAATTCCGGAGATAGAAACTTCTCGAAAACAACAAAGTTCAAATCACCCTCACCACAGCAGTATAAAAGCCAGTGTCCTTCTACCAATAAAGATCATCTATCAACCAACATTGCTTTATTTCCGTAACAAATATTCGTTACGGAATTAAATAGATAAAGCGACAATTGGTACGTAATCTACTGGATTATGTTGACGTACTTCAAAGAATGCGCAGCAAAAGGTCTCAACACCAAAATTTCCCACGTTTCAGAAACCCGCTCGTTATTTTGAACCAATTCCAACACACCAAAAATCTCTCCCTTCTAAAATCTCCAAAACATTTTCCAACTGTTTCACTTTGTGATTAGTTACCAGAAACTCCAATTGAAGCCTGCCCTTTTCCTCCAATAAAGATTAGTCTCTCAATAACTCACTTACTACTCTCTATCTCTCTCCTGCTCGAAAGCAGTCCAAGTCCAGCCTCTGAATAGTCAAGAAGCCAGTTCCAGCACTCGACCTATTCTCTAACAGTGAACCATCAAAAAACTTACTTATTTAATCGTACTGTAAAAAGGTTGTAAAGCGTTTGTGAAGCGACAGAGATTCGGGAATAATGCAAGAGAATCAATGTATACACAAACAGAAACATCTCTTGGAATATGTGGCATGGCCTGGCATCAAACCGACATATCTTCAACCAAGTCCCGTTTGATGTGTGGGGATGTGTCCAAATTTACAAATGTTTACTGATATTATTTCACATCAACTGCAGTCCTGGCATTGAATTCTTCCAACTCACGCACTCACACGCTGAATAAACGCGGCCGTTTTTTCAACTGCTTCGAGCGCAGTTTCACGCACGCTCGGATACAGTCGATCCATCATCATGACACTGCGACAAAGAACAAAGGTGCTCGTTAAAAGTTGGGTAAGCTGGAGTAATCAACGTACTTGAAGCAGTGCGGCATCCCATTATACTTGACCACCTCCAATCCAGGCACCGCCTCACTGCGGCTCTCCAGCATACCAACAAACTGCTCAATCCCTTCACTCAGAATGCCCGCTCCACCGTACAAAACCAGCGTCCCTTTTGTCGCAACATGAAAATCATCCGGTTGTAAAGCCGTCAACAAACTGTTTGTCTTTTCTGGTAAATGCCCAAACACAAGACGATCTGCTTGCTGGATCCCATGCACAGAGATCAAGTCAAAACACAAACTCTCGCGTGCAGAACTGGGCGATGAAACCCAAGGTGAGATGAGAATCGTGGCAAGTGGTTGTATCGGAAGTTTACTCAATTCCGGCGTGTCTTTGATGTGGTTCATGAGCGAGAGGGTCATGTGTGCGCCAGCAGAGTCACCCCCAACCACAACCTGCGAGACCCCAAGACTGTTGACCAGCCATTTGAATGCCGTTGCAGCGACTGGGATCTGCGCTGGGAACACGTGTTCTGGCGCAAGTGGGTATTCGAGCGAAAAGACCACTAGCCGTTTGTTGCTGCCCGTCTTCTGTTCGAGCGCGTTGAAGCGTTTGATGAGGTGTAAGTGATGTGGCGCTCCGTATTCTGCACCGCCGAAGCAGTACGCACCACCTGGGAATTCACAAGTGAAAAAAATGTTTTTGGTTATCTTGGAGATATGGAGAGCTTGCACATACCGTGGATATACAGCAACACCACATTCTCTTGCAGCCGCTCATTTTCCAAATCTCGCCACTCCTCAGCAATCCAAATTCCGCAGACAGAAGAGCCGTCTTCCCCACTCACAGCTTTCATCTTGGCCCCAGCCCATCTCGCTTTGCATCCGTGAATCCAATCGATTACCGCCAGAAGCTTCCTGACTTCGTGCATGGAACCTTCACTGATCCAGTGGACTGCATGTAGAATGGATGCCGTCAGGGTGTCAAGTTGTGGTGGGGCTTGGCATACTTTTAGCAGTCGTTGTGCAATGCGCAGCGGGAGAGACACTGTGAGTATATAGACCAATAGGCCGGGCAAGCTGCGTCGCTTATGCCAGGCTAGCATCAGCAGCAAAACTGTGTAAATGCGTCGGTGTTTGCGTGGGATGAGCAGCATTTCTCACAGATTTTTAACAGTTGGAGCGACAGGTAAGGTCACAAGCACCGACGGACCTTTACATACATCCTCGTTATTCGCGAAAATCAATGACACTGAGCAAGTTAAACAAAATCCATGACATCTAAACATTATCTCTCCGAAATTGACCACATTCCAGGAACAGGATGCCGAATATCAATCTCCAAATGGCCCTTCACAGCTGACCCAACGTTTGCAAAATCCAGTGAAATAGTATCATGGCCATATACGCCGTCAATTTCAAAATGCGTGACTTGGTGGTTCCCGCCTGACCGCAAACACGTTGCAATTTCCTTCTGTTGCCATGATGGAATCACAAAGTCACTCTTGACACCAATCACGAGCGCAGGGCATTGAATAGCAGACATTCCATTGATTAGGTGATGCGTGTGGTTGTTATCAGTTTGAGTGTGGTCATTGTCGTTCTTGCTGTTTTCAATGTCGACACGGCGTTGACTGCCCACAGTCGAGAGCAAAAGCGCATCCATATCGTTTGAGTCTTTAAACGGCCGCTCGGCCATGTCAAACATGTCCATGGCCCGTGAAATGTATAAATGCGAGTTTGGATCGTATTGGCCCTGCCATTTCTTGCCTTGGTGTTCCGGATATGTCTCGATCATGAAATCCGATTTAAAACCGCGTTTCGCATTTGGGTTCGCGCGTTTCCGACCAAACCGCAGTTCCCATTCTGGGCCAGATCGGTAAGTGATGGTGCCAATTTGGCGGGCGAGCTGCAGGATATCCGAATCAGTATTAGCTTAAGAATCTGAAGAGAAATCATTCAAACTTACGCTCAGCCCATTTGAAGGAAACTTGTCCGAGTCATAATAATTGCCATTCTGCCAGTTTGGGTCACTCATGAGAACCTGCCTCTGCGCGTGCCTCAATGCAATGGAATACGGATGTGATCTGGCAGCTGCTGAAATGGAAACAATGCGGCCCACTTTGTCTGGGAACAGGGCCGCCGCCGCAAGTGCCTGCATCCCGCCCATTGAGCTTCCCACCACACTACGCACTTTCCGGATTCCTAAAGCCTCGAGCATTTGGAATTGCGCCCGAACCATGTCCCAAATGGTTATCATTGGGAAGTTCAGGCCGTATCGAGTTGGGGAGCCAGTTTCAATGGGGTCAATGGGGGAGGGCTCGGTGCTACCGAAGCAACCACCAATCACATTCGTGCAGATGATGTGGTGTTTGTTTGAATCGAGAGGACGGCCGGGTCCTGAAGAAGTGGGGTATTTATGGAAGCAGACAGGATCGCGCGGCAGAGATAAGGGGGGCAACATACCAATGAACTTTTCCCACCATCCATCTTTCCTGTTTCCCGGGCGAATTTTAGCATGTGGTGAGGCACTGACAACGGTGGTCAACAGGATGACGTTGTCCTTGGCTTCGTTGAGGGCACCCCATGATTCGTAGGCAATATCTACCGAGGGAAGGGTGCCGCCGAGATGCAGTTTGAAGGGGTTGATGTTGAGCGAGTGGGTGAAGAAGGCGGGTGGCTTGTCAGCCAGACGCGGCGGTACCCCGATGGTAGGGCGGCTGGGGTAATTTTTGAAAGAGACATATCAAGCGACAGCGCAGCTGGGTGGGCCAGAATAGCGAATGCCTTCCGTGTGGATGTTGCATGGCCGCGAGACAGGACGACGCTGGTTCAGTTTGTTGGTCGAAAGCCGGATTTCAACATGTCAATGGCGCAATTTTGTATCCACACTTTATTCACACATTTGCTTTTTACCTGACAATTGCCGGGAGAAAGACCGTTGGTGTAATTCTTCTCTGATAACTGCAGAACGTGTGTGAGATACAAACGGGTTATTGCTCTTACCTGATGCGATGATCTGTTGCCTTTGCCGCGCCACAATAATGTAACGTTTCGCAGGTAAAGCGACGCACAACAAAAGCTCAGGAAAGCCTGCCATGCAGTGTTTACCGACGCATCAAGTGCTATCCTAGAATTAGGGTACTCATTTGTCAACGTAATTTAAACTTCATCTCTTGGATTCGCAAGAGAACCAGTGACGCGGTAGTTCACATTTTACCAAACTGGGTGTGTGATACTCTTGGGAGAGGCATCGAGGCGTGCGTTGGTATGCCCTCTATCTCGAGCCGAAAAACGCTACTTTTGCTGTTTGTTGTTTGCGCGTTTGTTATGAACCACGTTTTTTTTTTTGGACGCGTTTCTTGGCGGTGACTGCGTACGTGCGTGAATACTTGGAGCTTTAAGCCTGCCTGAGGACTTGAGAGCATTTCCTTTTCGTTGGCAATTCCCCAAGTCGGGGATATTGTTGGTGAAGAAAGACGGGTTCGACTCCTCTCAGAATGTTTTCGAACTTTCAAATCATTTATTGTATTCGCATATTTACATCCAGCTTTACAGTCTCTTGGCTTTTAAGCTCGCAAGCCAGGCACGACGTTCCGCTAGCTTCAAGTCGGTGCGCTTATGCCCTTCTTCCCAGCTTCGAGAGTCTGCTGTCAACATCTTGGTTGTTTTGGGGGTTCGAACCAATCCAGAAAGGTCCACAACATTCTTTCTGCGCGTGTTCATTTTCGATGTGCTGGCATGAGCTTCGTAACTTGAAGCTTCTTTGCGCCTCCTTGCCCGTCCCAGCATATTTGAAAGCTCGAAATCAATTTCTTCAACGTTCAACCTTAGCGGCAAGTGGGAATGATCGCATCGGTCAAAGTGGCCTCCCAGCACCTAATGTATCGCCGATTAAGCAGAAAGTACACCAAATATAACTCTGCTTACCGAAGAATGCGGCACAGAAACCGAGTCAGATTGTTCTGAAAAGTTACGAGCTGCCTGCGCCAACTTCATGAATTAACTCAGTGTTTGTGTGTTGGTCGAGATTTAAAAGTAGAATATCCACTTACTTTGTCGTAGTTTGCTTCAAAATACGCAGTTTTGAGTTGGTTCAAAAAACTTTGCTTCTGAAGTGCTTCTATTTCGAAATCATGCTCAATCTTTGAGCCATTGCTGGACTTCAATTCCTCCACCAGCAAATCTATTTTGGCTTCGAGGGCGGTGTTTGTTGCTGGACTGCTCGAAATATAATCTGGAAACGCGTGAGTTGGTATTTTCATTTCGAAAGCACGTTGGATCAGACCTGTAGTTTCTTCCAATGTGTGCATTTCCATATCGAGCCTCATTTTTACGTCCATAAGATTTGCTTTCGATGCTTCGACAACCATTTCCAGTTTGGAAAGGTGTTGCATGTCTGCCTCTGCCTTTTCGCGCCTTTTCGAAATTTCTTCCTCCAGTTCTTTGGTCAACTTCATCTCTGACCGTTTGATGTTTTCTTCCAGGTTTGCTTTAAACTTTTCGAGTTTCTTTTTAAGCTCGTCCTTCAGCACTGCGATGGCGTTCTCATTCTCCTCCACCATTCTCTCCTTTCTATCGACAACCTCCTTGCTTGTTTTGGCTCTGAATGCGTCCAGTGCCGCAGTGTTCGTGTTCTGCAGGTTATACTCAGCTTTACGCGTTTCAGCTTCCAGCTCAAGTCGAATTTTCTCAAGACGCATTTCGCTTTCCAGCTTTAGCCGTGATCGATCCATTTCCTCCCTTTTTCTTGCATCTTCTGACTGAATCTTGAGGAGCTTTTCAAGCAACTCTTGTTCTTCAACTGCATGGCGCCTGGCGGCCTCTTTGACTTCTCGCGTTTTGCCTTCATAGGATGCTTCCACCTCCGCTCTCAGGGATTCAAATTTCTTGCGCTCTTGAGTTTTGAACTCGTTCAGTTTCGATTCATACTTTCTTCGAACGCTTTCTTTTTCTTGCTCGTGGCTGTGACGCTCGGATTGGGACACGTTTTCGAAGCTCAAATCCATGGACGCGTATTGCGAATTTTTATATTTCCGACGGAGGCTGGAAGCTTCCGAGTCGTTCTTTCTGCGGATTTCTTTCATTTTCGCTTCGAATTCCAGGCATTCTTCTTCCTCCTGAGACTGAAGCTTGTGCCGGTACTTGTTTGCGATTTCTGTTTTATCAGCAATGAATTCGGATAATTTCGCGTCTTCAAATCGTTTGAGTGCAACTGAATTGGTTTCCGCAACGCGCTCTTCCTTTTTCCGCATTTCTTCGCGCTCCTTATCTTCGTGTTCTGCAAACTGCCGCTTCATGGCTTCAAGCCGGAGTTCGGATTGGTGCTGAAGAAGTTCGGATTGACGAGCAAACTTTTCGTCAAGTTCGCGTTCTTTTTCTTTCAAACGGTCGTTGCATTTCCGTTCTAGCTCCAGTTCTGGAATCTTTTGCTCATTTCGAAGAGAGTCCATTTTTGTAGCATGGTCCTCTCGTAACTGGTCCTCTGCTTTGGAGTTTTCACTCTTCAGCTTCTTCATTCTGGACTCATGTCGGGACTTGATGTCCTTCAGCTGTTCGATGCAATCATCCTCCAATGTTTGCAACTGCTTGTGAACTTCGGCTTCGAGTGATTCCTTTTCCATTTCAAGTTTGGATTCGTAATCATGTTTCAGATTCTCAACTCGTGTTTCGAACGCGTCTTTTTCGCTCTGCTCGATTTTGGACCACGCTTGATCCAACTCGTTTTTTAAAGTGTTGTACCGATCGTCGAGCGATGGTTGGCTCCGAGATGTGGCGGGACTTGTTGATTGAAGGGTGGCCACATATTCAGCTTCGGATTGTGGCGTATTTGGTTTTTTGTGCAGCTTTTGCCAGCCTTTTTGAAATAAGTATCATCGATTATGTGAGTGCTACATTATTGGGAAAGGGCAGTGATGACGTACCTTGGTAAGCCATGTATCCAGCCCCGACAACCCCTGCTTCGGTGGCGAATTTTTGGAGATGGCCCATTTGATTCCAGCCGCCTTTGTTTTCTTTTCCATCGCTGGGCGGTAAAGGTGGAGGCGGGGCAGCAAAGGCACCGTCGGCGCCATTTGGTTGTTGAAGTTGGTTTTTTTGCTTTTCAGTGTGCTTCTGCCACTCTGTTTGCCGTCCTTGTCAGAACTGTTCATGTGCATGAAGAAATGCCGTAATTACCGTTATAGGCCATGTAACCGGCACCAGCGACAGCGGCTCCCGCAGCCAGACGCTGCAAGTTACTCATTTTTCCCCAAGTACTTTCGGATTGCTCGGGGGAAGTCGGAGGAGCCTGCAGGTACGCGGCGTGTTCGGCCTCACTTTCTGCGTTTTCGGGTTTGTTGTGGCGCTTGCGCCATTCTGTTTTGTTTTGAAAAAGGTCAAGGTTTAATCTTCAAACCATTTGGAGGCGTCACCATTATACGCCATGTATCCTGCCCCAGCGACACCTGCACTCGCGGCTAGTTTTTGCATCGTACTCATGTGGTAGCCTGTGTTGATCGCTTCCTTAGCTTGCAAGGCTTGAATGTACTCAGCATGTTCTGCTTCACTTTCCGCATTTTGTTGTTTGTTATTGTACTTGCGCCATTCTGCATTCAGACAGTTTTTACGTAAGCCTCGCCGTGACTACCATGGAAACCATGAAAGCAGTACCATTGTATGCCATGTATCCAGCTCCGGTAACTGCAGCACCGGTCGCGAGTTTCTGGAATGTGCTAAGTTGCCCCCAACCCGGCTTTGACGCGTTCTCTTTGCTTGCTTCCTCGCTTTGTTGCACCGCCTGCATATGTGCAATGTATTCAGCTTCACTCTCGGCGTTCTGCAGCTTGTTGTGCCGTTTCTGCCACTCTGGAAGGCAAAAATGAAGTCTTGAATAAAAACCAACTTTCATCTCCAATGGCCTATTGCAAAAAAAAAATACCGTTGTAAGCCATGTACCCAGCTCCAGCTACAGTCGCGCCAGTGGCCAGAGTCCCGATAGCACCCATAGTGGTCCACTTCCCGTCCTCGTTTGTATGACGCTCATGAACTGCGGACGCACGTTTGATGGGTTTCGAAAGCTCAGAAAGGCTTCCGCCGCTTCCACCAACGCCCGAGTATTTCTTTCGTTCGCGGAAATAGAGTTGGCGGTAGTGGTCGTCGCATGGGTGCTCCCACGAACTTTCTCCCGTTGTAAAGTTGAAAAAGTAAATGTCGCCGTTCGCGGATTTGCTGGTGGGAACGAACAAAAAGTTTTTTCCCATTTTAGTAAGAGTGCTGTTTGTTGCTGCATGCTGTACTGAGAACCAGGGTTTCCATTCTTTGGGTAACGGCGCCTTCAGAGATTCGCGAGCAATCCAGAATAGCTGCTGGTCTCGAGAAACGTCCATACCAAGGAATTTCGCGTATTCAATGACTTCATCCTGCTTTGGTTCGTAATGTGGATCGAATCTGCAGCAGAGAAGAAAGGAGATATGTTGAGCAATGCGGAGGACCGTGTGGTGATCGAGATTTACTCTTCTTCAAGAACAAGGGTATGTCTGGATGCGTTTGGAGAGGCCATTCGCAGTTCACTCGTTTACTATGAACGTGGCTCTTTCACTCTTCTGGTTTGCGTTTTCTGCGTTTATTTTTAACGATGTTCTTTTTCTGGAAGGTTGGGTTTAATTTTCAAAGGGGGGGAAATTTTTATTTTTTGTGCTCGACAATCACTTGGCAACATGCGTTCACTGCCTGCATTTTGGGTATATATAAACGGCGATGAACCCCAACAAACGATGCTTCATCAACATACCGGAAAAAAAGGGTTCCATATCCTGCACGCCAGGCTAAATGACTTGTTTTTGTGAATCGATGGACGCTGTAGCTCCGCCCTCACTTCCATTTGTCCATATATACGCATTAAATCAGTTCATACTGGCTCGTATTGAGACTAAAGACATTTGCAAATATGCCCAACAACCCCCGCATGGACCCAAGTCACAGAAATATCACCCAAATCCGCATCGCCAATCAACCATGATCTTCATGACCAGAATTCAATACTGGCGATTGCCTATTCAGGTTCGTCGTAATATTTGTCCGCTTTTTTACGATTTAAGTTATTTGCTCACAACAAGAAGCCCGACCACAATGGGCGTGCATTATTTCTGCAAACAATGGCCCAATACGAGGACCCACTAGCTATGCTAAGACACAACATGGCTCCAGCAGAGCCTTACCGACACGAAAACCCGGCTCCAGTGGACGACTACTTCCACCCACGGGCCCCCACAACCCTCATCACGGCGCTACCAGAAAAAAAAACCGTGTATCCAAACCAAGATCCAACCACGGCATATGAGCGCAACAAACGGAGACTCGAAAACACGCGTGGAACGTTCGGTGCTGGCGTTAACTTGGACGGCACAAGTCGCGCACAGCCAATGATTCCGGATCCCAGTGCAATGAACTTTTCAGCAGTACCGGAAAAGAATAACTTGCTCTTTTTTGGCGGTGATGGGGGTCGAAATGCGATGCGCAGCGATGGCAGACATTTGGGCCCCCGTATTTCTAATGCGCTTCAGTACGAGTCAGACTCAAACTTGGAAAGAAAGAAGCTGATCCAGCAGGAATTAAGTGCGATTTATCTTTTCAACTCACGGAGCTCTGGTATCTGATTGATTTTCTGATATTTACAGAGAAGTACGAAAAGATCCAGCTTGAAGAAAGGCAGAATAAGCGTTTGATGGAGCGCCAGCAAACATTTCGGGTAAGTCACTGTTTATATAAAACCCTTTAATATTGTCTAATTGCACAGCAACGAAAGGAAACAAAATGGCCGTTTGGACACCCACCAAACATGAATCAAAAGTTCAATCACATCATACCAATGGGGCAAGAGGAAAGGATGAAGCACACTTCCAAGCTGATCCATAACTTACCCTGTACTCGGTTCAAACAGGAAATGGCAGTGAGGCAACTCGAAAAACAACGGGCCGATGAATACGCGCGGGAACTCGGTAAAACAACACCTGACCATCAGCGCGCATTGGATTCTGATAGCTTCTTTTAAAAATTGCAGAAATCCAGGTCGAATCAAATCGCCGTCAAAAAGAAGCTGCCAGAAAGTTTGACTTTCAGACCAAAGTAAGAGAACAAAATTACGTGGCCCCAGCAATCAACCGCATTTATTTAAAAAAATCGAAATTAGGGCGATGAGCAAACTTGGATGATGCACGCTCCCGGCATTCCAGAACGTCGCGCACGGGTTCCCATGGAACCACCACATGATGCAAGTTGAAGTCCACAAAATATGGCCTTGCTAATGCTCACCCAATTTTTTATTGCAGTCTTCAAGGGACCTCATCAGTCACGTCCTTGTCCCTCCGAAACCGCCGAACGAGCACAAAAAACTGCGGCCGCCTCAAAACGAAGAGCGAAAAGAAGTTTATCCGTTAGATCATGGTACGTACTTTATAACGCGTTCCTTTAATACGCAGAACGACTGACTTGTTGCTGATTGTACTCGTCCTGCAGACATTCGCACTGCGCGTACCAACGCTTTACCTGCTCGAAATGCCATACCGGTAAAATGATCCGCTTAAATTTTTGCGAGAATTAGACATTTTCCTACTAAAAAACTTGAGCATTCACAGATAGAACCAACTTCATTACCATTAGGCGATCATAGGTAAAAAGAATTTCATCATCGTCTTGAACATCAGTATTAACCCTTGTACGCAGGAAAATCTCCTTCTCGGAGCCAAATATGGTATCAACTACCACGAACAAGCTTGGTAGTTCTTTCTTACCGTCCATCTTTTCAACAGCGCGAACCGCAGTTTGGGAGAAAAAAATTTATGCAGTTCGACACGAAAGAGGAGCGGGTGCAAAACGAACATCAACTCCGGTTCATGCGCCAAGTTCAAGGTAAACCAAACCCAATACATGTTCTTGCCTTTTTGCTTCATAAAAAAATGCTGCTTTTTCTTTTTACAGAGGAAGATCTCAAAATCCACCGAGAAATGGAACAACGCAAGCGGCAAGAAGAAAACATTCAGGGAAAACAAGTAAAATGTTTTTTCAAACTGTGGATCGGGGAAAGATTTTAGACCATATTTTTATCTCCTCCCAGTTTGGTCAATCGTATCCGTGGCATTGGGGCATGGACAACGAGACGCGTAAAGCGCATCCCCATCATAAATCCACCGACATCATGCAAACAACTGAGCCCATCAACAAGGCAAAAGCAATGCAGTACCAGGCAGATTTAAACAACCTTGTCAGACACAGGCAAGCCATTCATGACCGTGAAAAGCAAATGGATTCGGATCTTTGGAGAAACGTAAATCTCTTTTTTCTTGTCTTTCCCTTCGCCAACTCGACTGACAAAAAACAACCGCCCGTCAGCATGTCCAAAATTCGTTCGAAAACAGCTTGGGAATGCAAAAGCCGCCGCATCACAACGGACATCGACAAAAGCGATTGCACAGGACCAATTTATTGTAGTTGGAGTTTATAGTGTTTTTGGTTGTTGTCGGTTGTTGGAAATGAACTTGAGTATCCTCCTTTTCCATGGTTTGTTTGCCCTTTAAGCTATAGGCCGCTTGCACAAAAGCGCGAGTGCAAAAGAGTGTCCATCTGTGCCAGAGTTCTGGTTCTTTAATTACCCCGAAAGCTCATCTACATCAATAAATACCCGTCACCAACGGAGACTTGTGTTCAAACCAAAACATCAATAATAAGAAAACTATGGTCGGCGGCAAAACTAACTAAAAGGGCTATCACTCCGCTTGCGCATCATGGGTAATTTGCTCAACCCGTTTCCAGCGGAAGCAACACCGCCGGAGCCAGAGTTTGAAAGGGCAGATGCGCTCGCTCTCCCTCTCACTCTGCCCAGAGTCCTCGTCAAAACGGGCACAGCATCACTCTTTTCTGACGCAGCATTGGCTGTAGGCGCGACGTTTTCGTCATCTTCTGCGACACTGCAGCTGACGTCCGGGGAACCCATGGAATCCACCTTATTTAATGAATCCACGTCCTTTTTCGGGGAAGATTGAATCTCATTGAACCCGCGTTTGGATGGAACAGCAACGGGTCCCTGAACACGCTCTGACGTGGTAGGAATGCTTCCGTCTTGCAAACTGCGCAATTCTGACAAGATATCGTCATGACTACGCGTTTTAACCCAATCGAGAGGAACGCTGAAATAAAAATACGGTCAGAAACAGTACAATGCAGTTTCGCTCAATTGTAACTCAACTTGATTTTCTTCTTTCGAGGAGTGCTTCCAGTGGGTTCATCTAGAGTCATTCGTTTGCATTGAATTTCGCTTCGCGCCTTTGCAACCGTTGCGGTAGAGTCTCCCAAAAATGCTCCGTTTGCCACATCAAACAATTGCGCCTAGTTGGAGGAGTCAGTTTTCCTGATTGAAGACGCACTAACAAAGAGAAAGTACCAGCTTTTCGAAATCTTGAACTTTTCCAACAGTTTTGTCGCGCTCATTCGCTAGCTGAGACCCAAATTCGGACAACCTTGTCTGCACCATCGTTGCACTTGATTCCACTTCTTGTTGATGTTTTCCAAAGTCTGATAACATGGATTCTGCCTTTTCTGAATGGACTGCAGACATCGCTTGAATTCCCGAACCCATCGCTTTTGTTAACGCCGCACCGCCCGTCATAAACAGCCCTGATGCAAGATCCAGGCTAGATTCAAGCCCACGACATGATTGAGTCAAGCCCTGCAAGGAGCCGAAAGAGGTGTTGGTCTGGTTCAGAAATCAATGTTTACAGAACATACCTCGAAGCCAGAACCCAGAACGCCATCAAGATTCTCCTGATATTTGTCGAATACGCCGACAGCAGCCTCAACTGCCTGCGCATCCTGTTCTGAAGCCGTATTCAAGCTTGAAAGGGATGCCTCATTCATCTGCATCAGCGTGTCTGCACTTTCAGATGCAATTTCCTGGATTTCTTGGTCTCTTTGTTGTGATTCTTGAGCGAATGATGATACAAGATGCGCGATTGATGACATGAGCTTAGATTCGGATTCTTGGCGAGTCCTTGAATGGAGGGCCAGTTTTTCTTTCAGTTGGGCATTTTGAGCTTTGAGAAGTGCAATCTGAACAAGGGGAACAGTCAATTGTCTTAAAAGGCAGTTTGGTGAATCCACGACCCACCTCTTCATTTTTTGCGGCAGATGCAGTTTCGAGCAGTTGAGTGTACTGATTGCGCTGCAGGTCCATGTTTGATTTTGATGCGTTCACCAGAACTTCAATTCGATCTTTCATCTGATTATGCCATTGAGAGATCTGCAACGAAAACAAAACGGTCAACTGATTGAATTATTCCTCAGACCAATTGTTTCCTACCTGATCATTGTGGGAAGAGACCAAGTTCTGAATAGAGGTGTGTGACTCAATCCACTCGTTCTGGTTGGAATTATTCTGCTTTTGCGCACTTTCATGAAGCGACACGCCTAGATTCAAGAGATCCACTAGATTCTTCGCGGAAGAGTTGAATGCGGATGATTGATTATGTTTGATGGCGTCAAGTTGCGCTTGAATTGCTGTGGAAATTTGAGTCGATTCCTCCTCCAGATTCATGGACACCTTGTAAAACCATGTTAACTGGAATATGACAAAAAAAAGAAGTAGCGCATGATACCTTTTGCTGCGATTCTTGAAATGCCTTCATTTTATCTTCGAGTTGCTGAATAAATTCTGATGATGCTTGTTTGAAGCTTTCAAGACCGGCATCTAACGTGCTCATTTCTCGGAGGATGCCATTCTGAAATTCGTTAAAGAGACGCATGTTCGAAAATTCGACGGCGCTCTTGCGCTCTTTAGGCGTGAGACGATAAAGTCAAGTTAATACCGTCTTCACATTTCACAAAGCACGTATAAGGGTTGCGAACCAATCTTTGCATGCAGGCTATAGTTGTCAGTGACAGCACCATGCATAAAAGCAACAAGTCCAGAGTGCAGCGAGTGCAGGTTTTGCTCCGTGTTTGCATGTGCTCTGTTTGTGTGGTTTCAGCAAAAAGAAACGAGCATGGGTCGGAAAGAGTTCTTCGACTCAACTCAGTCAGCACTTTCTGCTCATTCAAATCTTTTGTTAAAAGGTTGACACTGCCGAGTGCTTCTGAAAGAGTGCGCGTCTGAATTTGCAGTTCCTCCTAAGATATTCAATCTGCGTCAATGAAATGCAAACTCAACACCAATTGCATTTCGAAACTCAACTTGAGTTCCGTTAAGCTCCTTCTGAGTAGCTTTTAACATGTCCATTTGTTGCCGAAAGTCTGCTTCCAGTTTTAAAATGGCAGCCTCTTTTGCCGTAACTGTTTTTTCCATCTCGTCGATGCGATCTTTTCGACTCTGGCCTGATTCAACCAAGTCTTTATATGTCTGTAAACATATTTGTTAAAATTCTTGAATTATATTGTCGAAGAATAAAATGTCACCTCGGCGGCAAGGTAGACACCGTTTTTGTCGCGAGTCGCTTGCAAGTCCAACTTTAACCTTTCAATCTGGGTTTCATAGTCTCGCATGAGTGCTTTCTTAGTCATTCGCTGGTTCACTTCAGGTTTGTTGCGAATGTTTTTTGCTCTGTGCGCGTAATCGAGTGTGGACAGGGATTCCTCAAAATTGATTTTGGCCGGTGAAACGGCAGCAATGATGCACGTCTTGGTCTTTCCACCTGATCAATCAACACAAAGGCTGGATAAATTTCTGCCCTCCAATGGCCAATCGGCAGTAAAAATTGTTACCAAGTGAATCTTGCAAAAGACGCGTCAGCTTACTCTCACGGTAAGGAATATGAATGCTTTTTTCCACCAAGGAATTAATGACACGCCCAAGCGTTAAAAGACTTTGATTGATCATTCCCGCCTCTTTTGCGCGACCCCTTTCGGCGCCCGACCGGCCAACATTTTCGGATCCAGCAAGATCAACAAGGTTCAATTTTCCAATTTTGAGGAGGTCTTCACCGTCTGCAGTGGTATCCTTGATGTGGACTGTGATTGTGAATATGCAGTGCGATCGACTGAAAAAAATTTTGATTCGTTTAGCATCGCCTATTTTCCAGCAAAAGACATACCTTGACGCTTCATTCATTTTTGTGGCCGCAATCTGTCGCTTAAACGAGCCCTTTTGAAGAACAGAGATGACGTCTTCAGCCGATGTTACGAGGATTCGCTCCATCCCATGCACATCATTGGACCCTTTTCGGTTCACATCTTCGAAGATTTTGAGTTTCGGAGCAGCCGCATCATCGCTTGACAGCAGGTCTCGCAATTCCTCGTTGTAAATTTCGAGGAACTGACAAAAAATAAAATAATAAAAAAAGGGACGTTAAGCGCGCATCAACGTGTGGCTGTCGTCAAAACTTCTAGCGAGCTGCAAATCCAGAAAGGAAATGAAAAAAATAAAAATGAAAACCCCACCGACACGCGAACAGAGAATTCGGGAGTATCCTTTTCCAGTCTATCAAACAGATTATACAATGTCCGCGGAATAATACCCGCATGCCGGCCTTTGCAGTCGTCCAAATCTCCCTCCATAGTGTATGTCTTTCCAGTCCCAGTTTGCCCATACGCAAAGATGGTGCAGTTATAACCCATGAGAACCTGATGTGCATGCGTGGATTAGATTTGCTTCGAATTTCGTCCAATATAGTGAGAGAGGCATACCTCATCAAGAATGGGAGACACGACGTCCGAGTAAATGGCAGACTGGTCAGCATCGGGGCCAAATACTTTATCGAATGAGTATGTTCGCGCATCGTTTGCACTGGTTCGTACAGACAGTTCCTTGCATTTGACGCCGCTTGTCGTGATGATGGCTGCGCTGTTTTCACGCACTTCTTTGGCATTTCTCGGTCTTTGTACGTGGAGGCGGTAACAGAATCCCGATGAGTTGGAGATGAGCAAGCGGAGGAGAAGCGAGAATCATTGAGCGAATAGTAAGAGAGAAAGAGCAAATGCGATGGCCCACCGCACGCGCACAACCACTTGGATGTTGGTTTCTTTGGTGTCCGCCATTTTTAACTATTTTAAATAAAATGTTTTTTGTCGGGAAAGGATTTCTTTTATCGGACACGCATCCATTCAACGAAACATGGCAACCAACGCATGTTCATACACCTCCTTCCACCGATTTTGTCTGACCCGATTCGCAACTTCACGTGTGTCTTCCGGCCTTCATCACCACCAACGCCACCAAAACAACAGTCAGTACCACGTGCGTTATAGCATCCAGCATTACTTGATCTGTGGAGAACTGAGTCTGAATGCCCACAATTTCCGCTTGAACAATGTGCGCCACAAATGCACCGCAGCAAATTGTATTTGCTGCATTTCCGAAAAAAGAAATCGTAACGAACTTTCGCTCGATCGGCTCGTTTTTAGAAACGCGCGTATTTTTGAAAATGTGGAAGATGAAGCACGTGAGGAGACAGAGGTCAATCAGTGTCAGAAGAATGATTGGTTTCGAGGATTCGTAGCCACTCTTGGGATTGCATGGCATGGTTAATCGGCATTGGCTGGCGTTGAGAAAAACTGCCAAACTGATTGCAGGAATTATGACAGTGTACATGACAACTGGAGCAACACATATCAGGATTCGAAAACATTGCGCCGCATAAATGGAAACCGAGAATATGACAGTGGATGCGCGCCGCCAGCTGTGCACCAAATACAATGTTTTGAACTTGGCTGAGAAGAAGACGGGCAGCACCAAGCGCGCTGACTGAACCGTCAGAAACCATGTTTCGAAACAGAGACACGCGTAGAATCTGATCAAGGATTCTGCCATGAGGGACCGCTGAAGATTGAAAGGCGAAATGCTCAGCGTGGATCTGGTTTTGCTCGTCACGCTCGTTCGCTTTGGTTCAGTGGCGATGAAGTACAGCACCACAAAAAGGATGCAGATATTGGTTCCAATCATGGTAAATGACATCAAAAGTACGGGCCGGCTCATTGGAGTCGTGATGTCAGTTTCAGTGCAGCGCTGTTTGCTTCTTCGGCGATTGAATACACTGTGAAATAGTTGGAATCCGCCTGATGACCACCGCTCAAGAGAGAGCTGTTGTCTGGAAACTTGTTCGAACACATCTCAGCGGTTACGCGTTGCAGAGGGTTTCCAGTTTCGGCCACGGAGCATTTTGATGAGCAAGCGCACTGCGCGTGATGCAACGTCAGGAAGTACGCGTTATCCGGTCCAGGCTGAGAAAAGCAGAACTGGAGATATTCCATTGCACTGGAGTAAGGCCTGCTACTGGCGAACACGTTCCCCACCTGCTGCTGTTCGTAAATGCAGCCTGGACCCAAAGAGTCAGTGGCCAAGAAGGTTCATTAAGCACACCTACCGATTTAATTAGTTGGTGCGATTGCAGGTGCGTGTTCATTTTTTTGAAGGCGGTATTCAAAGGATGGTTTGGCAAGCATTCTGCCGTCGATCCTTTCTGAAAATCCGATGCTCAACAAATGCTTACAAAAGGAATGAGTTTCACCACTTCGACGGCCATGACTTGGGTGGTGGGCGTTTCCAATGGTTTAATTGAAAATCAAAACGACAGAACGCGACCTCAGTCCAACCATAAAACTATATTGTTTCTCCTTTATTATTATTATTTTGTTGGAGTCCATGTTTGAGCACATTGCGTTGCAGCGTCACTCTTCTCGTTGCGACTTCACTTCTATCCAGATGCCGCACGGCTACTTTCATAAACACCAGCGTCAACAACACTGCCGTGAACACGGCATGCGTAGCAGCATCCACAATCGCTTGATGCACAGGAAACCGACTCGCAACAACCACAGTCGCCACCTGCTCAATCTGCACCACAAGCGCAGTAAAACAAAGCGCGTTTGCAATCACCCCGAAATACGAAATCATCATAAACTTTTGTTCAATCGGTGCGTGTTTTGATTCACGCGTGTTTTTGAGAATGTGCAGGACAAAGCAGATGAGTAAGGTCAAGTCTACAGATGCCACGAAGATTATGGATGCTGTTTCAATGAAACGCATCCATTGTTTGGATGTGCGAGCGAGGGCTGTGAATCCGTCGCCTGGATTCCTTAACGTAACGAGGAAAGCGATTGTAGGAATTATGGTGGCATACGTAACAATGGGCACTGTGTACAGGCAGATGCGGATGCATCCAGAAGTCAATATTGAGACAGATTTGATGACTTTGGAGGCGCGCATCCAGCTATGGAACAAGTACACTGTTTTGAACGTGGCTGAGAAGAAAAAGTTCAATGGCACGAAGTAGGCTGTTGAAGCAACAAACAGCCAGGATTCATAAATAATGCACATGTAGAATCCAAGCAACGACATGGCCATCAGTGAAAGCTGGAGATTGAAGGGTGAGATCATGATTTCCCTCCCCAAAATCACTGCCAATGGCGGTGTTTCGTTGGCCTCCGAGATGATAAAGTAAAGCAGCACGCAAGCGATGCAGACAGTGAATCCAATAGCAATAAATGAGATGATGAGGACAAGTCGGTTCAAAGGAATGATCATCGCACTCTCTGAGCAGCTGTCAGAGCCGGGTTTGAGAGAGTACACGCTGAAATACGCGGCTTCTAGATCGGATCCACCACAAAAAATGCTGCTGTTGTCTGGGCACGCGTTTGAGCAAAGCTTGTCAGGCACGCGGTGCAGTGCATATCCGATCTGAGCAAGCGAGCAGTGTGAAGAACAAGCACATTGCGGGGCCAGCGCGTGGTGCAGGATCATAAAGTTTGGAGCATCCGGCTCCGGTTGTAAGCAAAAGTTGGCGCAGTCTGCTGCGTCTGAGTATGGTTTGCTGTATGGAAATGGTGTCCCTGCTGCTTGTTCTTGAAAGCAACCTGGAATCAGCAACGCTCAGAACTTTTGTTATGAGTCGTCTTCTGCATTTCATGTACCTGCGAAAGAAATCAGCGGGTGTGGTGGAAGGGTTTGGCTTTGTGGTGGCATGTGAGGGCCAACTTAATCTTCGCTTGAAAATCCCCATTTCCGACCCTGACAAAGATTACTGCACAAGCGATACAGTGACTACGCCAAAGACAGCACCCCATCCCACCTACTACCGATGAATGAGCTTTCAAATATGCCGTTCCTTTAAACGCGGCGATTCTTTGACGCGGAGCAACCCACCAGTTCAGGCACTCTGAATGCGAGTGTCTGAATGCCAGTGTCCGTGTCGGAATTGCTGAAGAAGCTTCGCAGGAAATATCAAACGCAATTCCAACATTTCAAAAATCGTGGCCTGTTTTCTTTTTTTGCGGCCTTCGCTCAGTTAACTCCGCGTGTGGCGGACATATTCACCGTATAAAAGCACAGACAGAAATGTCCGATTGGCATTACAACTGCAACCAATGCGCCACAGCCGCGACTGCAGCCACTTGAAGAGATCCGCAGAGGCAGCAATGCAGAGGGACCTGCGAGATGTCGACGAGGCCGAAAGCCCAGCAAAGAGGATGTGTCTGCACTTCATCCAAACCCAAACGCCCGTCGAAGTCATCCAGCGCATCTTTGCTCTCCTGCATCCTAATGAAGCCATCAGAATGCGGCGTCTCTGTTCTTTCGTCAACAACTGCATCCTGGACAGACACTTTGCAGTCCGCAACTTGAACCACTCAATCGCAACCCTCAACTCAAATACCCCCTTCAGCACAGCCAACAACAGCAACTGTCAATCTGCCGTCGTTGCTTCCATTCCCACGAAACCCAACAAGTACATGTTGCGCAACGCAAAACGATTCGCAAAAGCATTCCCGACTTCACTTGACCGCTCCTGGTTTCTCTGGCCAGACAACTTCCAACAAGCATATCTCCATGCATCTGCAACACCGAATTCAAGTCATCCAAACCAATCATCAAAATCCAACTCGTCAGTACAAACATTGCCCCCTCTGTCAGAAACACACCGCCTCCCCTGGGCCGCTCGCAACCTCACAGGAATTATACCACGCGCTCTTGGATCTTTAAAAAAACTCACGTACCTCAACCTCAGCGGGAACCACCTGCACGGCACGATCCCATCAGATTTGGGAAACTTGACAAGTCTCATTGAACTCGATTTAAGTTCCAATGCATTCATTGGCGGCGGAATTCCAAAAGAGTTGGGCAACTTGACGCGTCTCCGGCGGCTGAATTTGTCCAATAACGCTCTCGGTGGATTGATCCCTGTCGAGCTGTCTCGGCTAGAAAACTTGGAGACACTCTATTTGGTCTGTGTGGGATTGTCGGGCGACATGCCTTCCGAGCTGTCACGGTTGACGAAACTGAAGGAGATGCACATTTCTTGTAATCGCGGCTTACGCGGAGTCATTCCACAAGATTTGTGGAAATGCAGTCAACTGGAAATTTTATGTTTGAGCGGAAACGCGCTCACTGGTTGTGTGCCTCGCGAGTTTGGCCGGTTGGAAAAGTTGAAGGTGTTTGATTTGGGCATGAATCGTTTGGTTGGGGTTGTACCTGTGGAGGTGGTGCAGTTGCCGGTTCTGCGAGAGTTGAAACTTGGAGGGAATCTCTTGGTACAGCATGACGAGTTTGTGGACGCGAGAAAAGAGCTTAAACGAGCTGATTCTGCGTGTTTCATTCAAATGACTTGCTGAGCAATAAAAAGCCATGTCCTGTCCATCCATTTCTCCATTCGTTTCTCCAGAGCGTTCCATGACCATGAGGTGTCTCGTAACCCATTGCCACTGTGGAACTGCAGAACTGAGGGACTGAGCAACTGCGGAAGGCGCCGTCGCTGTCTTGAAACAAACAATTTTATTTGATCGATCACCGATCTTGATAAAGAAACCTTTTGTGAAACCAACTTTGGTTCGAAATAAAACTCCGTCGCTCAAGACACTCAACCCCACCCCACACACACACTCACGATCACGCACCTGCAACCTAGAGTATCTGTATATACTTGTAACATGGCATCAGCAACAGCAACAACAGCAGCAACAACAACAACAGCCACCTGGAGTGACTCCTCCACCCTTCTCACGGACAGCGAAGATGAAACACCACTCTCGGAGATTGAGCGACGGCTGCGCACGAGCCGCATCAGCGTAACCCACCGTGACTCGCACGGCAAGCGAGTCTCCTTCATTGCCCGGGAGTCCGACTCCCACTCCCCCACAGCCCCTTCACCAACCACAGTCCAGCTACCAGCCCACAAACTCAGAAGACCCATTCAAAGCTCACTCAAGAAACACAACAGCTGTATCCAACTATATGGAAAATCCGCGTCCGTTTCAACCTTGCGACTTGCAACCAGCAAGTCTGTGTCAGTGTCTGCGTCGATTCCTGTGTACCGAAGCGCATCGGACCCGCTTGATCACATTCCAATTGCGATGCTGGCATCGGCGTCTGTTCAGCAGAGACGGTTGAGCTTTGCGGTCAATGAACCTTGCCCCAATGTCGATGACATCATTCGTGCGTCGAACGAGTCAAGTACAGCTCCAGTCATCCTTCCTAGACACAACGAGGCAGTCACCTCCCATACACCTGTTAGAAGCTTTTCTCTGCCAAGGCTCCCACCAGCTGTGGAATCAAGACCTGAAGTGGGCTCCATGTTCAAACACCGGTCCCACTCGTTTCTTAGTTTGCGGAAACCGTTTTCGAAAGCTTCAGTTAAAGGGACGGCGAACCGCGTTACAGACACGAGTTTCAGTCAGGATGAATTCACGGCTGCTACCGGCAACATGAAATTTGCGGCACATGAGTTGAAGCATGTGATTCCCGCCGTCGATCGAGCTGAGATTTCGAATCGATCCTCGTCCGTGTCTTTGAATGCCAAGAAGCGGTGGAGCTGGGCCTGGGCACGGAAGTGACACGCGTTTCGTTTTTTTTCCTTGCATATAATCTTCTTTCATGCAGAGGGAGATTCTTATTATTCGCAGAGCAAGTCGTTTGTTGCATTATTTTATTCCTTTTTTTGGTTTTGTTGGTTGCTGTTTCTCAATTCTCAGATGCCAAGCAAAGTAAGCAGAAATGGGGGGGGGAGGGGGTGGGGAAGGACTCTGGAAGTGCCTGTCTCAACATTACAAAGTTGTGTGTGAATAAGAAACGTGGGTGTCCAGAATACAAGAAGAAGAAAGTAAAAGTGGTGATGATCCAGAATGCAGCTTGCACATCAGTGTCAGTTTGAAACACGGGGAAACTGATTTTCACTGGCGTCATAAAAATTATTTAACAACTTAGCAAAAAGACTGGCATGACCGCAGGACACCAGAACCCCACCTTGGCCGAGTCGTACCAGTCTGCATCACAGCAAGCACAGGCAAACTTGCCCAAGCGCAAGCTCGTCGTTGTTGGGGACGGTGCTATCGGCAAGACTTGCCTGCTGGTTGTCTATTCTCGCCAGTCCTTTCCGCACACTGTGAGTCAACAGGCCACACAAAAAGCGCGCACCCCCGCTGTATAACTTAACCTTGCTTTTTGCCGCCCCCAGTACGTACCCACAGTGTTTGAAAACTACACAGCGAATGTGTGGATCGAAGAGAGCCGACAGCGAGTGGATATTGGACTATGGGATACTGCGGGCCAGGAAGACTACGACAACCTGCGCTGGCTGAGTTACGATGATGCGAATGTGTTTCTGGTTGCCTTTTCCGTGGACGACTGGCAGAGTTACGAACACGTTGTGCAAAAGGTTTTCGAAACTTTATGATTTTGAACCTTACCCATCGGGATTTGAACCCTGTTTGTACCAGTGGCTGCCGGAAATCAAGCATTACCGACCCACGACGCCGATTATCCTTGTTGCGCTCAAGACGGATCTGCGGACGAATGAAGCAACATTGAAGTCGTTGGCCCAGTCGAATCACCGGCCTGTCAACACTGAGGAGGTGCGGGGGGCAAAAAAAGAATACCGACAAGTCAACACGTAACAGTAACTGATCCGAGACACTTCTTTTTATCCAGGGCGAGTATTTGGCGCAAAGGATTGGCGCGGTCGCTTACCTCGAATGCAGCGCGCTCACGGGCGAAGGAGTGAATAACGTGTTTCAAGTCGCGACTCGCGCGACTGTAAAGGGCGGTGCAGCCGCGTTAGGATATTCAAGACTACATGTGCGGGATCCGTTTAAAGGGTTAAAGAAGTTTGGAAAGAGAATGAGCGGGTTCTTCAGTGGAGGTAGTCGGTGATACTTGTTGTTGTTGGAGCAATCCTTTTCCTCCCTTGTCCCCAAGTACTCTACAAGTCTATTCATTTTTTTCTATATTTTTTTTCTTGATCGTATCTGTATAAACAAAGTTGTTCAAAGAGGCAAAGGGTGTGTTCACACAATGGACTTTGGCTTTTATTTTCAGGATTCTCAAAGTTTCGCTTGCACGGCCTTGTCGTTCTCGGGAATGTACCACGCCATTTCGTACTCCTGTTTTTTGAGTTGGAAGTTGGTTTCGACTGAAATGCGCGCGAAGTGCTCGGCAGACAAATCACCTTTTGCGAAAAACCGCATTTCTGGTAAAACGGAATGTTCTTTTCGCTGCAGTCGACTTTTTTTTTTTTGGAAAAGGAGGCATCAGTTTACTCGTTTTAAGAAAATGAATGAAAAACTCACGAATGACTGTTGTCGGTGGTTTTCGAAGGGAAAAAAAAAAAAAGTTATTTTTCACACAATGTTCAACGTCCATCAAAAAACCAAACTCAACTCTTGTAACATCCAGTTTTGCGCCCAATTTCTTTCAAAGTTTCGATAATCAGCCGGCCCAGGTTTAATCCGCGGGCTGACTCCGCAGTCACAATATCTTCAATGTGGCCAACCTTGCTTGCTTTTTGAGCAATCATCTAAACTCCTTCAATCGATAAAACACAAACCAGCCCGCATCCATGCACGAATTTACGCTCAACGACCACGGATCCGGCGCCAATGATTCGAGATTTCGCAATGTCTTCGACCACTGAAGGAATAAACAAAAGATGTAAGCAATGCCACCCATCGGCGAATCTGACAAGAAAAATCCTCGACAAACCGATTGTAAAGTACGTGTCATTTCGAGTTTTCAAGTGTTCAAAGCGTTCTAAAAGAAAAAAAAAAAGGTTGAGCACAAGACAGAACAACACAACAACGCGCGCGTTTAACCTTCAAACTGCTGCTTCGTTACAGCTCCGACTGTTGTCAGGCTTCCGAGCGTTTCGAGGAAGCCTGGATGTTTGTTGTTATTATTTGGGAGACAATGTGCGTGAGTTGGGTCCAAGTGTCTCCACCAAACAAGGAAGCCGTGGGGGACCAAGGTCTCTCTCACCCTTCCCGTAATCGGCCTTCTCAAGAGGCCGAATTGCGTATCCCTGCTTGAGGGATTTGGTCACTTGCGGGGATATGAGCGATGGACTGAACAGGGCCATTTTTATTTGAGTTTCTTTTTTTGGACCCTTGATATAAAACGTGATCAAGAAACGGATCTGCGCTCAATTCTTTGACTGAGATGCTGGATCGTCATTTCAACGGAACAAGTTCCTCGGCCCAACACCAACACAGGAACTCCGCACCAAAATCGCATGATCTGAACCCAGTTGAACACTGAACTGGCGCACGCAAAAAGCTGCAATCTATTTCACGCGTTTTATCAAATGCATCGATGGTTGCAATGCTATGAACTGAGAACTTTTTTTTTATTTATACTGAGTCCCGATTACCAGAACAGATGTTTATTTTCCTTCATTGTCATGCTAGCTTCATGATAATAAGCTGGTGTAAAAAGCAAATTACGCAGGCAGCTGAAACTTCTTGCCTTTCATGACCCTTGTTGAAAGATGAGTGAATTACATGTTAAATAGTGCGGCTATCAAGCAATGCAAGCCCGACAACTCACTTTGTAAAGTACACATAGAAAAAGTCGCAGTATAATCCAGTCTGAACCAATCCTGCCAACACTGCAATCACTTCCACTGAAAACAACAAATGATAAAATATATCAGTGAAAGCAAATCCATAAAAACAAAAGCGACAAACCTTTATGGCCTTCAACTGCACTTCGGTACAACCAATTCAGCAGATAGAGGCCCCGATACGCTCCAAGTGCAAACAGGTAGTGAGACGTGATTGTTTCAGCTTCGCCAGTTCGAGTCAGTTGAAAGAGCTGAGGCAAAATAGCAACGGCCTCCAGCAGAATTGAGAACGTCCATAGAATCTGTTTGGGGTTACCGCATTTTTTGGGAGGAAGTCGTCAGACATCCTGGCATGTGCGGAAGCAATGCTCTCACGCAAAAAAGAAATCTTTAGACTTTTACCTCCGCCGGCGTGTATTTATCGCAGAGAAGAATTGCGAGGATGGAACAAGGAGCCAAAAGATATTCGATTCTGAGCGTGTCCAGTTTCGGATCCCAGGTTGCTTTGAAGCGGAGCTGCATTGCATAGCAAATCCATCCACTAGATGCCAGAAAGAATGCCTGTATTTCGATGGGCGTTGAAGGATTGATGAGGAAGGGATGCTTGCGGCCTCCGCTATGAACCGAGACAAACCTTCATAACCTGCATAAAGTTGAAACACGAAACCCATCACATGCGTCAGATGAGAGCATATACGCAAGAATAATGCATACCGTATTGTAGATGGAGTAAAACTTGTAGAACAAATCCGGATATCTCGTCACAAACACGAGCAGGTAAAGCGCCTGGGACTTGAACGATATGCCTGAACAAGACGCGTGGAATTGGAAGCGATTAAGGCAAATGCATTCGGCCGGTCAACGGTCAAACCAGCGGCGCTTCGGGATTGGTTAATTTTCAAGACTGGGAACACAAGAGGCCAAGTCGGAGGTTAGTTCCTGCTGCACGTTTTCTCGTCATGTATAAGACGTACGCAGGATCAGAATCGAGGCCAGATGGGCCATGTCCCCAAGGAACCGAAAGATGTTCATTGTCATTTTTGGTTTATTTTATTTAAATATCAGTGAACACTTCGGTCGATGCAAGAAGGGCGCACGAGCCAATCCGCTGCAGTGCACTTTCCTCTAATCCGGCTATGCTTTCAAACCAAAGCGAGCCTCTCGAGCTGTGTTTACGCGTTAAAGAATGGCCATAAAATATTTACAAAAAGTTCTGCGGACTTTCTTCCACACTGCCACCAATTAAAAAATGTCGAACGCCATTGGGTCGAAACGGTCTCTGCACCGATCGCACAGCCTCGTGGCAAGGAAGAACGAAACATCGGCGCTCACCTCTCGTGTGGCTTCGACAATGTCGGCGGGATCGCGGAGGGGTAAAGATAGCCAACCCAACTCCACCAACAGCGTGATTGAACACGCTCTTCTCAACACCGCAGGTTCCACCGAAGAAGTGGGGTGGTACGGAATCTTCTCGCAGGAGGATATTGATGCCCTGGCAGTGGCTGCCATCCAGAGGTTGAGGGCGCTCTTTGTTCTGCACGGCTTCAAGCCGTTGGTCACGCCAGATGTTTTGAAGCAGCTTCAGGAAAACTGCGGATATATCCCACCAAAAAAGAAATGGTGGAAATGGAAGAAACCAGTCAAGGAAGACAAGGACAAGAACGATAAAGGTGAACTATGATTTTTTTTTTTTTGATAGTCTCCACACTCAACTCCTATTTTTATTTCCAGTGATGACGGTCGCTCTGTGCAAGTCTATCGAATATGCTTCCATGGCCTGTGAAAACGAAAGCACCTTCAACCTTCGACGAATCCCCATCTTAGCCTACGAGTGCATCAACTTTCTGAAAGCCAACGGCCTAAAGAGCAACGGAATCTTTCGCGTTAATGGAAGCGAGAGGAGGATGGCACAACTTGCCACTGTTTTTGACGCGGGCCCAAAGTACGGACTTGGCTTCTCGTTCGAAGGATACACTGTCTACGATGTCGCCGACTTTTTGAAGCGGTATATTCGTGGCTTGCCTGAACCGCTATTGACTACTGAGCTATATCCATTCTTTCTGAAATGCTTGGGTACGGGAGAATTGCCAAGTTCAACTGTTGTGTGACTAACCTCAATGCAAAAACAGAGGTTCCTGTTGAAGGAGGGGCGCGTATCAAAGCGTTCCGGTGGTTGATTATGCTGCTACCACCATCGCATCTCATACTGCTGGAGCAAATGCTGGAACTTTTCTCCCTGGTTGCCGGATTCGCCGAGACCAACCAAATGACATCAAACAATCTCGCACGTATCTTTTCACCAAATATTTTGAAACCGAAAAGCGATAAACAAGCGTTGGGTAACTCATTAGTTTTATCCATTCTTGTGCGTGTGTTTCCGCCAACCCAGTGCGTTAAATTTTCACTTTACAACTCATCGCAGAGGAATTCCAGAGCTGCTCTTTTGTTGTCGAGTTCATGATTGAAAACGTTGATCAGTTCTCAATCACGTCGCGGGATGTCAGGCCCTTTGAAATACTGGATACAAGCTATATGGCCAAAAAAGCTCGGAAAGAAACGAAGGGGAATACAAATGTCGCCGCGTCGAGCGGGTCTTTGGGTGTTGCACCGACTGCAGGGCCACCATCTTCTCAAAGTAATGATGTACCGCCGCTTCCCTCGATGGCGCCACAGGCGGATCCAGCTCCAACAGTTGATAGGAAACTGTCCTTTTGATGACAAGATAATTTTTCCTATACTGCGCTGCGCTGAATTATAAACTCCTTCTCTATGATTTGCTTGTCAATGGGTCTTTTCGCAGGACTTTTTTTTTTTTTTCCAATTCCCTTTTTTAGTTTTTGTTGCCCATGAGATTGCGCTTTCTTCGTTACCTATTTTGCCTCGTTGTAGATTTCTTATTCCACCATTCCGTCTTGATTGACTTGTTATCTGATGCTCCAACTCTGTTGTAGTTAAAACCTAAAAAAAACACGTCAAAAAACGATGAACCCAAACCAACCTGCTGGTCAGCAGCCCCAACAGCAGCGACCACTCGCAACTGCCCCATTAATTCCACAAACATCTGTAAGACCCATCGGGATGCAGGGCCCGCCGGGCGCAGGCGGATTCAGGCCTCGTGAGTTGATTGGTCCCTTTGCCTAATTTGTATTCACCCGTCTTTACATGCTGCGTTCTCGCAAGAGGGACCGCTTGTTCAGATGGGACAAAGGCCGCAAATGAATCCACAGCAAGGCGCCCCCTTTCGACCACAGCAGCAGCAACCACAGCAGCCCACGATGCAAAATGCCAGGCCGCCCATGCAAAACAGCAACTCGCAATTTCCTCCTCAGCAGTTGCAATCGGCGCCTGTAATGCCTGTTGGTGGTGGTGCGCTAGCTGGAATGACCAGTCCTTTGCTCCAGCAACAACATCAACAGCAACAGCAGCAGTTAGTCGGTCCCCCATCTGGACCCAGAGGACCCATGGGTTCAATTGCACCATCATCAGGACCTAACCAGATCGCGTCGAGTGTGCCTCAACTGGGCGGACCAGGCGTTCCAGCTGGAATGGCAGGCGTTCCGCCAGGGGGAGCAGCGCCACGCCCTGCAGCAGTGGGACGAAGAGCGTATCCTGTTGCGCCTCAGCAACAACCCCTTGGCCAGCCTGGTTTCCAGCAAATGCAGCAGCAACAACCCCAACAAAATCCAATGCAGGGAAATCCATATCAACCACAAGGACCAACTCAAACTATAGGCGCACCCATGGTATTTACCTCTTTTTTGCTCGGGATGTTATATCTGGCGTTATCTGCCATATGATACTTTCCGGGTCCTTTCCCTCTAAACGCTGTTTGATAGGGACAACCTCAGCAACAGCAGTTCATGCAGCCCGCTTCAGTTCCACAGTTTATTGGAGCTCGAGCACCACAATTCGGAACAGCGCCGAATCCAATGCAACCACAACAGCCAGCGTACCCGGCACAATCCTTTGACCAGCCACAGCAGCCAATGTATGGAGCGCAACCGCAAAACCCTCAACAACAAATCATGAATCAGGGGCAAATGGGAGCTCTTCAGAACGGAATGCAAAACATGAATATGGGACAAAATCAAAGAAACCCCGCAGCACCGGTACACGTGGAACCCGCATTGACATTTCTTTTTGCACAAATCAGGAACTTATTCGTTCAAACTTCTCCGCGCACAGACCGCAGTCAACCTCTTGCAGAAGGCGCCCTCTGCCATTGAACTCGAAACCATGACACCACCTCCAAACGTGTCTGCCCAAATGAGCGTCTCCCAAAGCCCGAATTCAATCTGCCCTCCTGTTTACAAACGCTGCACCATGAATGCCATCCCACAAACGCAGGCAATCTTGACAAAGAGCAAAATCCCGCTGGGTCTCATTTTGACACCGTATCGGTCGTTGTTGCCTGGCGAAGAACCTGTTCCTGTCATCAACCCGCCGCAGATTGTGCGGTGCAGGCGTTGCAGGACCTATATTAATCCTTGGGTGCAGTTTGTGGAGCAAGGGACGCGATGGAAGTGTAACATGTGTTTCCTCACCAATGAAGGTGAGATGTGCTTGTGTGAATATCTTGGGCGATATATAACTTTTTTTGTTTTTTATAACAGTTCCCGCATTCTTTGACTGGGATTCCGAAGCGCGACAGCAAGTGGACCGCATGAAGCGCCCCGAATTAACACACTCAGTTGTGGAATACATTGCGCCTCAAGAATATATGATCCGACCCCCTCAACCTGTCATTCTTCTTTTTGTTATTGACGTTTCTTATGCGGCGGTTCAAAGCGGCATGGTGGACGCTGTTTCAAAAACTCTTTTGGAATGTTTGGACGATTTCCCAAACAGTGATGGGCGCACGAAAGTTGGGTTTATTGCCGTGGACCATTCACTGCATTTCTTCAATCTGAATGTGAGTCTTTTTTTTTTTGGCGCATTCTTTATTTTCAAATCCTCACTGAGACGGTTGTTCCGCCTGTAAGGCCGCGAATTCCGAGCCGCAAATGCTCGTGATGGCGGATATCGAAGATGCTTTCCTACCGTCGCCGGATGACTTGCTAGTTTCTTTGACCGAATCACGCGTTGTTGTTGAAAAACTGTTGGCGGGGTTGCCTGGAATGTTTAGAGGCGCAACTAGCTCGCAAAACTGTCTTGGGCGAGCGTTGCAATCTGCAAATACTATGATTGTGAGTTTTAACCAAGCTGATACGTTGAATGTTCGACGCGAAACTCATATGCGGTTTTTGGAATGTAGAAAGCGATTGGAGGAAAGATTATCCTGTTCCAGAGCAGCTTACCAAACTTGAGTGAAGCATCACTCAAGATGCGAGAAGATCCCAAGGTCCTCGGCACTCCAAAAGAAGTGACCCTTTTGCAACCGCAAAGCACTTTTTACAAAGGTTTCGCGGTGGATTGCTCTCGATCGCACATTAGTGTGGACTTGTTTGCGTTCAATTCGCAATATCTTGATCTTGCGACTCTGAGTACGTTTTTTTTCGATCAAATGTTTGTTTTTGTTCTTGGAAAAAGAACTCACGCCGCAGTCCAGGCTCACTCGCAAAAGTCACTGGAGGATCAAATTACTACTACCCGACTTTCAACCCTTCAAACCCACAAGACCTTGCGAAACTCTCCACGGAACTGCACAACTACTTTTCTCGCCCACTTGCGCTCGAAGCAGTATTGCGTGTGCGCGCATCGAAAGGCCTCAAAATGTCACGCTTCTATGGGAACTTTTTCCTTCGAAGCACCGATCTTTTAGCTCTCCCCACTGTCAACCCCGACAACAGTTATGCAATTGAAATGGAAATCCAAGATCCACTTCCGAGTGCTGTTGCTTGCTTCCAAACTGCGTTGCTGCATACGAGTAGTAACGGGGAGCGCCGTATTCGTGTGTTGACTTTGACGGTGCCTGTGACGGATTCGTATGGAGATTTGTTTACGGGCGCAGATCAATACGCTATTGCAACGTTATTGACGAAAAAAGGTATATTCAATGAGTTCGAGAATTTATGAAGTACCCACTGAATGAAGTGTTACAGGTGTTGAAAAATGCATCACGAGTAACTTGGACAGCGCGAGAGATGAAATGATTTCGCGGTTAACGGACTTGATTGGAGCATACAAGGCGGCGTTTACTTCATCGGGCCAGAATTCAATGCTGATTTTGCCTGAAAATTTGAAGCTGCTGCCGTTGATGATGATGAGTACCCTAAAACATGTGAGTTGAGGTATTGTGGATAGTTTAGTTGTAAGCGGTAGCTAAACAACTCCCCCTACTTGTAGATTGCATTCAGGACAAGTGGAATCATCCCAAGCGATGTACGAACATTTGCACAATCGCTCATGTCCGTGTACCCAACCGAAGCTTTCCTCCCGAGCATCCACCCGCGTTTCTGGGCAATCCACAGCATGGATAGCTTGTGTGGAGAACTAGACGAAGTGACTGGAAAAGTGATTTTCCCACCCGTGTTGAACCTGTCCAGCGAAAAGCTGGAGCGGCATGGATTGTACTTGTTGGAGAATGGATCCGATATCTTTTTCTGGGTTGGGCGTGGGATTGCACCAGAGTTGTGTCAGTTTGTGTTTGGAGTTGCATCGTATGATGCGATTGTGTTTGGGAAGGTAAAAAAAAAAAGTTCTCTTATGGTGTGGTTGGAGTGAGCTTTTTTTAAATTTTTCCCATGCTTCAACACAGAACGCGCTTCCACAATTATCAAACGATTGGAGCAAACGCGTGCAGAACCTGGTGTCCAACATTAAGCAGCTTCGAACGCTCATGATGACAACGTGCCCGAATGTTTATATTGTGAAGGAGGACAGCGACCCGAACCTGCGGATGCTGTTTTTGTCGCAGCTGATGGAGGATAAGCTGGACAGTGGAAACAGTTACCCTTTGTTTTTGGGGTATCTTCGGGAGAAGGTGATATGATTGTCTCTGTTTGCATAAAATTGCGTGATTCTGTTTGTTTAAACTGTTTTTATTTTTTCAAGATGGCAAAACCGGCAAGCATGTTCTAAGTGTTGTGAAATGGGTTGGATTCCGCGTTTGATGTGTTCCCCGCTGTTGAGGAACTTGATTACATAAAAGTTGGGTTGCGCTCCCTCCCTTTGTTTTTTCAATGCAGTTCGCTCCCCCGATAAATTCAGAGGTGTATGTATTGAAACAAAACAGCACGGGTAGATTTTATTTTCAAATCCCCCAATCAGAATACAAACAGTTTGTGATTCAGACGGTCGAACATCTCTCTCTCTCTCTCTCCCGCAGTATCCGCTTATTCGCCCCAAGCTTTTTCTCTTTCATTCGATCAACAAGACAATGTCCACCTTGTCATGCACGCCTTGCAGCAGCAGTTCAGACTCATAAAAAACGACTTTCCTCTTCTTTGCGGCTTTTAGTGTCCCAACAAGCGCTTCGACTGCGAGGATACATTTGGAGGTGTCAGCTGGGATGTATGTATACGAAAGGGATCAGCACAACAATCTCACAAATGTTTGCGCATGCATCGTCTTTTACAATGACACCGAACGGCACTTTGATCTGTGGGGAGGGGAAAGACAATACGGGGGGGCGTTAGTCTGGCTGGGAAAGCGCAATTTTGCCGAATAAACACGTTTTTTTCACCTTCCCATCCTTTGGATCCAGTGTGCCCAGCCGCTTAATTTCGATCTTGAGACGCTCTACTTCTTCTTCAACGTTCCTTTTTGTTGTGTTGTTGTGGGTCGATGCTGCGTCAGAGTGTGAGAATGGTGAGGGTGTGGGTGGCGGATGTACATTTCTGGGTTTGTTTTTTTAAAACGGAGAGTTGGGAAACAAGCTGGAATGCATTGTATTTTGGATCTGTCCCATCAGCTTTCTGTAGCGCGTGTGGATATTCAGTTGTGATGTTTACTCTGGTGCGCTTTCCATCCGATACAGCTAACTCTGCCTTCATATAAGCAGCCCCTCCAGGCATCCATCCCATCCATGCAAGCATCCATGCAAGCAAGCAAGCAAGCATCCATCCATCCATCCATCCCATCCATTCATCCATCCCATCCATATATGTATTTATTCTTCCATGCATCCAGATATACTTTCATGTATCCTTCCCATGCACACAAACGGCGACACGAAAGTCAATGCAAAAGTGACGCGTTATCAGTTGGCGGACAAACACATCAGGTGGTGGCTTTTTTGATTGGCTGACCATGAGTGAGCAGCTGAAAATTGTTTGATTAAAACCATCAAGTTCTTAAATCGGGAACGTTGAAATCGGTTTTTCTTCTTTTCCGAGTCTGCACTCACTCGCGCACCTCCAACAGCCACCAGCCAACCAACCAGCCAACCAACCACCCTCCATCCATCCATCCACCCCGCACTGCTAAACAAATGTCCTCCTTCTCTCTGCTCTACTTTGGTCAGCCGCTGCTGGACATCTCCGCAAAGGTCAGCGTCAAGGTCCTCAAGCAGTACGGCCTCAACTCCAACGACATGATTCTGGCAGACGAATCCCACCAGCCCCTCTACAAGGAAGTCCAAGACCACCGCAACGTCACCTATCTTGCAGGAGGCTCTTGCCAGAACTCGGCCAGAGGTTCCCAGGTATAAAAAGACAGTTGACAAACTGCCCCCCCGATCGCAGAATTCTGACATATTTGAAATCAGTGGTTGCTGCCAGCGAATTCAACTTGCTACGTCGGTTGTGTGGGAAGGGATGATGCGGCCAAGAAGCTTAGGGAGGCTGCGCATGCGGATGGTTTGCGAGTCGAGTTTGTTGTTGACGAGTCGCTTCCAACTGGCAAGTGCGCTGTCTTGATTACTGGTCAAGACCGGTCCATGGTGACGGACTTGCAGGCAAGTATTACCGCTGTTTCTCTTTCTCTCGCTCTCTCGATGTATTGACTAACCTTCGTCACGTTAAAAAACAGGCTGCATCGAAAATGAGTGCCGCAACTCTTGAATCGAATGAAATCTGGTCGCTCGTTGAAAACGCTCAAATCTTTTACACTGTCGGCTTTCTCCTCAAAGGCTCCCACGATGCCATCATGAAAGTCGCAGAGTACTCTTCAGCAAACAACAAAGTGTTTGCCTTCAACTTGTCGGCCCCATTCCTGCCAGAGGTCTTTAGAGAGGAGCTGGCCCAAGTGATTCCTCACTGCGACTATTTATTTGGTTCGTAAGAACTGGGGGGCCGAAACTCCATGATTCATGAGTTTTTTAACCTTCACCTTTTTTCAAAAAAAAAAAAAAAAAAAAACAGGAAACGAATCCGAGGCAAAAGCATACGCAAAAGCAAACAACCTCAAAACCTCAAGCATCCGGGACATTGCCATGCATCTGGCAAAAATCCCGCGTGCGAATGCATCCAGCCCTCCCCGCACCGTCATCATCACACAAGGCCCCGATCCAGTCATTGTCGCAACCATCCACGGAGTCAAATCCTACATTGTGCCTCAAGTTCGATTCAGTGATATTGTTGATACAAACGGTGCTGGCGATGGGTTCTGTGGTGGGTATTTGGCCGCACTGGCCGTAGGGAAAAGCACGCGGCTTTGTGTTCGTAGTGGACTGTTTGTTGCTGGTGAAATCTTGAAGCAGGAAGGGGCAACGTACCCCAAAACGGCACCGCACAGCAAGCCGTGGGATGAGTTTTCGATTGAGGGATGCTGCTCTCTGCAATAAACATTATTTTAGTTTTTTTTTCAAGTCACTCGGTGTGTTGTATAGCGAATCGATGCTTGAGTGCTTGTCGCCGATAGATGCAGGGGAGGAAGTGACCGTCCGCATAACAATGCGACCCCTTTTTCCGGACGAAAAAACTTTGTTGTCCAAATGCGGACAAACAGAAAAAAAAGTCCTCGACTTGACCCCATTGCAGCAGGCGCTCGAGTCACTAGCCCTATCTTACACGCAAAGTCTTTTACCGGAGCTGACATCAGGACAGCCAGTAAAGCGGGAGATGTTAATTTAAAAAAAAAAAATAGTTCACAAAAAAAAAAATAAACACAGTGCACACAGAAATGGACCCTGCAAACTGTTCTCACGAAATCCAGTTCCGCGGAATGTGCGCAATGTGTTTCAAGAACTTGGAAATGTGAGTGCCTGACGTTGCCATGTTCCGTTTCGTTTTAACACTTGTTCGCGTTGCCTCGTTCCCCCCAGCCCGTCCTTCGAAGGCAGCCACACCGAGAAAGCCACCATCAACATGTCCCACAACGCACTCGGCCTACTCGTCTCAGAGAGCGTGCGTAAACTTTGCACATCCGCCGCTGTTTTTTCAAGTTCTTCTTAGTGCCCCTGGTTTTCTTGTTCACAGAAAGCCAAGGAGATTGAACGCGAAACGGCTCAGCGGCTCAGGAAACAAAAGAAGCTTTCTCTAATTCTGGACTTGGATCAGACCGTCATCCATGCCACGGTTGACAGGAATGTGGGTGAATGGCTGCAGGATGTGAACCACCCCGATCACCATGCTCTCAAGGTAAAGGGGGTCAAGCATTGTCCCCTTCGTATTCATTTGGGAGTTGTAGCCTTATCCAAAGCGTAATCTATCCTTCTTGTCTGTTTGCAAATGCTTGGAATTTCAGAACATTTTCCATTTCACACTTGCGGGGGATCGCGACAAGAACATATACTACATCAAAGTCAGGTAAAA
The DNA here is from genome assembly GCA_025435555.1 of Chytriomyces cf. hyalinus JEL632. Classification (NCBI taxonomy): domain Eukaryota; kingdom Fungi; phylum Chytridiomycota; class Chytridiomycetes; order Chytridiales; family Chytriomycetaceae; genus Chytriomyces; species Chytriomyces cf. hyalinus JEL632. The sequence continues at coordinate 229,425 of JAIWWG010000048.1, read as the reverse complement.
TTTCGAAATCAGCAATAAGTGAATTAAATGTGCTCATGCGACATTTTCCATGTTCAGACCTGGCACATTTGAATTTTTGGAAAAGGCGCACAAACTGTTTGAAATGCACATTTACACCATGGGAACGCGTCCATACGCCGAAGCCATTGCGAAAATCTTGGACCCAACGGGCGCACTATTCAATGAACGAATTCTGAGTCGTGACGATAGCGGTAGTTTCCAGGAAAAGTCGGTGAAACGAATTTTCCCAGGTGAAGGCGAGACGATGGCTGTTGTGTTGGATGATCGTGGAGATGTTTGGTCTTGGTCGCGGAATTTGATTCGAGTGAATCCATGTGAGTGAGCAAGCTCGCGCGCGTGCGTGGTTTTTGTTTCGCTTTTTTTCCCCCACATGTTTGCTAAACAAAAGGAAACTCTTGTACAGTTAATTTCTTTATTGGGACGGGCGATATCAATGAACCTCTTGGAAAGTCGGGTCGAAAAGTGGTGCCACAGCCAAATACACAAGAATCCGTTCCTGTCATTGTGGCGCCCACCACAGACGCGACTTTGCCCACAGAATCGTCTCCAACGTTAAACACCGAATCGCAAACATCCACGAAACCTGTCGAAGCGAGCCCGTCATCCACTGACACTAGAACCGAAAATACCCCCGAAACTCAAGTCGCCCCCGAACTTGCGCCGAATCCCGCACCAACACCGCAACCACCCGTACAATCCAATCCGCGCGCAACCACCACGCGTCCCACTCAAGATAACGATCGAGAACTCGAACCCATCTGGACACGTTTACAAACGATCCATTCTCGATACTACAATGACTCGTTCAATGCCAATCTACAAAAACATGTAGTTGACTGGGACTCGGATGTACGGAAAATCATGGACTCTATGCGTGAAACTGTTTTGGAAGGGTGTTGCCTCGTGTTGAGCGGTGTTGTCCCGATTGGCGTTGATATTGCAAAACATGACGCGTATAAATTGGCTGTTTTGTTTGGGGCTGAGGTTGCCACGGATGTGGATGAGTGGACGACGCATGTTGTCGCTGCAAAGACTGGAACTGATAAAGTTTGTTTTTTTTTTAAATTTTTTTGTTGGATTGGGATCAGTGGTTTCTCACTGCATTTTTTTTTTTCAAAAGGTACACAAGGGTATGAGACGGAAAGGCGTTCATATTGTAAATCCAGACTGGTGAGAAAACTACTGTACAAAAGTCTTGACACTTGAAGAAGCAGAAACTTAAAAATTTTGTGCAGGTTGTACCACAGCGTCAACAACTGGACACGCCTCTCAGAAACCGTCTATTCACTCACGGATCAATCCTCACGAAATCGAACCAATACAGACTCATCAGTCAACACTGATATCGCAAGCTTGGATGACGACGAAGACGGTATATTCACAGCCACTCTCAACATGGGTGACTGGGCTGACATGGACGCGGAGGTGGATGATGCGTTGGCTGAAGATTCAGACGATGAAGATGATTTGCAGAATGGAGATGCAAGGGACGTTCATGCGGTGGAGGAGGTGGATGAGTTTGATTTTGACGATGACTTATTGTCTCGTGAGATTGACGAGCTTGTGGGTGCCCAGTCGGATTCGGATGAAGAGTGAGTTTTTTTGTTTGGCTCAAAATGAATCCAAAAAGTGTCAAATGTGTTGAAGACGTGATTCCTCTTTCAAACAGAAAGACGAAGGCAGCTAAAAGAAAAAGGTCCGTGTCGCCAGATGTTGAGGCTAAAAAATAAAAACTGCGCAAGATATTGGTAGTGTTATTTTTACCGTGTGTTTCCTGATTCCACATCCTGGTTCAGAACAAAAGCGAATCCTTTTTATTTTCACTCCGCTTTTACGCGATCCGGGATAATAAAGCAGACCTCCATCCCCGCTGGCTGGAACCCAACTGGCCCAGCTTCGCAATCTGCACAGGCAAGCATCCTGTGTCCAGATCCAGGCAGCACCAGAGAAAATGCAATGTTGTCAAAGTCCATTTTATCCGAAACACGCCATAGAGATTCAAATTGGCTGCTGTTGAGTTCGTCTTTGTTTGATGCGCCGGGTAAGGCAGGGAAGTCGGCGGGCTTGCGGTTCAAGTAGCGATGGGAAAGTGGAGTTTTGAGCAAGATTCTAGTCAAATGAGGGCGGGGGGCAAGAGGACGTACAGGATCAAGCGAGAATGATGAATCCTTTTCAGCGTATCCAGCACGAAGAATGACGCTTTTGCAGCCTGGAACGGCGCATGTTAACTTGGTGGCCAACTTCTCAGACATCCTGTTTATTGGAGACAAAAATGTATCTTGAATACATCGTTGACCAATGCAATGCATGCGCACTGACAAACCAAGTTTTCAATCTAAAATCGATGAGTTGCGCGTCGCAGCGTCGTCGAATAGAAAAAGGAATAATGCTTTGTATACAAAATGGGAACAAGTCTTTTGCTGATCAAACACACTGTCCCATGTAACCACCCTACTACCCGAGGGGATGATTATCTATACCCCTAATGCAAGCTTCACCCCACGAACGATAATCCCATGCTCGATGGCATGAATCCGATCCTCCAAAGTGCTCAAAGTATCCGTCGGCAGAATAGGAATCTCCTCCGTCAACAGCACCTCCCCACGATCCACTTCTGCAATGACGCGATGCACCATCACGCCCGTCCTCTTAATTTTCCCCTCCCCAAACGCAGCAAACGCCCGATCAATCGCATGAGCTCCGTCAAACTCGCCAGGCAAAGCAGGATGCAAGTTGACAAGCCCTCCAGGAGGAAACCGCATCAAAAACTCGGGTGAGACAATATGCATGAATCCGGCGAGGACGACTAGATCTGGGACGGCAGCAGGCACGCCGACAATTTCTTGGAACCTGGCCAAGATTGCTGTTGCCAGGTCCACATCGTATTCTGAGCGAGTTTTGCCGGCGTCTTTGTGTGCTTTGAGGGACATGGAGAAGGTTGGGATGCCTGCCTGAGTTGCGCGTGTGAGACCGAATGCCGAGACGCGGTTGCTGACTACGAGAACGATCTTTATATTTGGGAGGGCCGGGGTGTTTTGGGCGTCGATAAGCGCTTGCAGGTTGGAGCCGTTGCCGCTGATGAGGACAACAATGTTCTTGACTGCCATTTCTCGAGATAAATATATAAAACAAAAAAAAAAAAAAAAAAGAAATCAAGGGAAAAAGGAGATTGACATGCTTCAACGCGAAACTCTCAAATGGCTGCAGAGTCTGGATCTGCAGGCAAAGAACCCGAAGCGGTGACCTTTTCTCTTCTCCAGAGACGGAGTTATTACATCTGACACGTCTTCAAACTAGTGACTTTGCGAACGGCGTCCTCATTGCCGAAATCTTCTCGCGCTACTTTCCAAACCAGCTCAACATCAATCTCTTCTATTCAGGTGCGTGGTCTCTGGTTATTGTTGGGACGAAATCTCACCTTTCTCGGACTTGCAAAATAAAGGAACTGGCTGCGAACAGAAAGCAAACAACTGGAATCAACTCCAAAAATGTAAGCGCTTGAGATTGTGTGACTACGCGTGTTTCAAATATGCTGAAAGGGGTTTTCAAATATCCAAGTCTTTAAGAGAAACGACATCAACATTCCTGAAGAAGCGATGGACGCAGTTGAGAAATTGAACCTGATCGATGAAATCCATGTCTGACAACGTTTCTTTATAAAAAAAGGTGATGAACTGCCAGCCAGATGCTGCCGTGCTTTTCATTGAAAACATTCACATGCTCCTGACCAATCGAAGGTTTGGCAAATTTGACTGTGCATTACCCGGTTCTTAACCTGCACTGCTGTTTCATACCACCCGCATATGTTCTTCGCGTGACCAGAGCGATTCCTGTCATCCACAGGCCAGAAAAGAGGGCGCTGGACACTTCGATCCCGCACTTTGCCATCCCAACAGCTGCCAACATGATCCGAACTTCGAACGTGCCAGCAAGCAAGGTTTGAGACTGCGTGATGACGGGTAGTTTATGTTAATGTATTTGACCTTGCACAGGCTGACGAATTACTTCGTGAATACAAAGTGCGTTTCAAAGAAACCAAAGAAAAATCAGCGTCAAAAGACACTTTGCTTGGAACTGGATCGATGCTAGCGCCAGGAAAGACCACGCCGAGACGCACTCAAACGAGCGGGAAATCGAGCCATCAGGGTGGCGGTGGTCCTTCTGGAGCTGTGTCGCGGCAGCATTCAGCAATGCTTGCAAACATTTGTTCGATCGAAATTGCACAGCGCGCTGAATAAAGCTGGTATTTTGCTGTAGAATCTGATATGAGACAGGCTAACTCATTGCGTGACCTCGCCTGGACAAGTGCTGAAGGAAAAGAAGAAAAACGGACGGAAATTTAAAAAATAAAAATGTCGAGCAAGAGACGAGCAACATCGCAACTCACGAAGGACGATTCGCGCGGTGGTGAGGATGACAACACCGTTGAACCAAGTGGCGAATTCAGCAGAGCGGACGAGGAAACGCTGCAAAGGAGAATCATTGCTCCGCTGAAGCGGGTTTGTGCCTCGCCCACTTCCCAACAACACACTCCCAATGCATCCTTCTCATGCCGTTGAATAAACAGTAACCATATCTTTCTATTTTGCTTTACCCTCAGGGGAGAACTCTCCCCGCCGGCGCCCCGTCCCTGCCCATGCAAGGCGGCGCCTTTTCCAACTTCTCGTTCACGCCCAAGCCATCCGCGTCGTCCTCGTTTGGCCCGGTCTCTTCCACTCCAGCCGTGGCTCCTTCAAACGCGCCCTTTTCGAATTTTTCGTTTTCACCATTACCCGTCCAAAAACCCGTCCAACAAGAGCCTGAAAACACTCCGAAACCGGGTTTTTTCTCTGCAGCACCTGCTCCAACTCCGTCAAAAGAAGTCTTGTCTTTTGCTACATCTCTTCGCGGATTGAACGAAAGCTTTAAAGCGCATGTCAATGAACGTCTGGCCAGTGACCCTTTTGCGGATTTGTCCGGTTGTCTCGAAAGATACCGCGAGCACCACGCGCGTATCATGGAGACATCAAAGGACGCAGTGCGGGCTTTAAAAGAAGGGAACAAAGGAAACGTTCAAACGTCTGCCGCTTCTTCAGTTCCGGCTAAAAGTGCATCTGTTTCAACTGCTTCGAAGTGGACCTGTGAAACATGCTTGATTCAGAATGACGCCGATAAATTCAAGTGTGCAGCATGTGAAGCGGATAAGCCAGGTGCTAAAACTACCCCTTCGGCACCTGGAGGATTCTCTTTCTCCGCGTTGAAGGATGCTTCTCCCTCAGCCTCGCCAGCCGGTGGATTTAGCTTCAAATCCGCTTCTAATGATGCCGCATCTCCAGCTGGTGGATTTAGTTTCAAGGCTGCTTCTGCTGATGCACCGTCTACCCCCGCAAAAGCATCGCCGTTTGCGTCAAGTGTCAGTCAGGCATCGAAATGGACCTGCGGGACCTGCCTCATTCAAAATGACGCTGAAAGCGCAAAATGCGCGGCATGCGAAGCTGATAAGCCCGGATCGAAGCCTGTCACGCCTGCGGCTGGAGGATTTTCCTTTTCAGCTTTGAAAGAACCTGCCTCATCCCCGTCGCCAGCGGGTGGATTCAGTTTCAATTCGAGCTCGGCTGGAACAGCACCAGCACCGGCAAATGCTCCAGCATCAGCGTTCTCATTTGGTGGTGGTGGTGGTGGCAGCGGGTTCAGCTTTGGTGAAGCAGCAACTCCCAGACCCACTGTCAAGGGTGTCGGCTTTTCGTTTGCAGGCGCCACATCGAAAAAAGCAGTTCCAACTTTTACCATGTCCGAAAATCCTGCCACAGACGCCTCTGCTGCATCCTCTGGTTTCTCGTTTAATTCAAAAGCCGCGCCAGCTGCAAGTTTGTGCATTTTTCTTGTATGATCATGAGCAAGTCTCACGTAATCTTTCCCTTCTCTCAGGTGGCGGATTTTCATTTGGAGCCGCGTCGAATACACCACAGCCAGGAGGATTTTCGTTTGCTCCAAAGGCAGCCGAAGCACCCAAACCTGAATTGGCAGCAGTTTCCAACGGGCCTAAATGGACATGCGACGTGTGTATGATCACGAATCCAGACGAAAAGTTGAAATGCGCTGCATGCGAGGCGGATAAACCCAAGCCAAGAGCACGAAAGCCTGCCGTATCTGGCCCGCAATGGACGTGCGATGTCTGTATGATCACAAACCCCGACGAGAAACTTAAATGTGCCGCCTGCGAGGCTGATAAGCCAAAACCAAAGGTGTCCACCAGTGCACCATTGAGTGCTGCTCCCAAACAGCAATGGATCTGCGATGTGTGCATGATTACAAACCCCAACGAGAAACTTAAATGCGCTGCCTGCGAGGCTGATAAACCTGGGACGAAATCGTCAGCAGCTCCTGCCAGTCTTTTTGGGGCAGCAGCGTCCCCTGCACCTACGGGATTTTCAAACGCTGGTAGTGGCGGTTTCTCGTTTGCCAAATCTGCGGCAACAGCTGATCCATCTGGTGAGCCAAAAACGTTTTCGTTTACCGCGGCGCCAGCATTTGGTTCATCGGACACCAACGCACCGGGAAAATTTTCATTTGGTGCGGCACCAGCAGCTCTTCCAACCAAAACGGACTCAGGGCTTTCCGAATCGTCAGCACCTGCACCATCCAAATTTTCCTTTGCGTCTGCCAACTCTGGTTTCTCGTTCAGTTCAGTTTCATCTGACGCACCCGCCAAGTTTGGTGGATTTGGAAGCGTGCCTCAACCGACGACAACTAGTTCTTTCGGAGGGTTCGGGGCGCTGAATGCTCCTGCGTCACAAGGTACCGACAGCCAAAACACGAACGAAGATGACGATGAAGACGCACCCAAAGACGAGCAAATTGACTCTGCCAAACTTATGCGCGGTGCTGGCGAAGAACAAGAACGCACTGTGCATGAAGTGCGCTGTAAGGCGTACGTCTTGCGCAAAGGAAAATGGGACGACGTGGGGTTGGGTTTATTGAAACTCAACACTCATCCGGACACGGGCAAGACGCGTCTTATTTTGCGGGCGGATGGAAGTGGACGTGTTTTGCTGAATTTGCAAATCTTTGAGGGCATGAATATGAAGGTGGAGCCGAATTCTGGGGGAAAAGCTGTTGGATTTATGGGTGTCGGTGATGGTGGTGCGTTGAGCAAGTATTTGATTCGTGTAAAGGACGGGAGTCAAGGGGAGAAGATGGTGAAGGAGGTTGACACGCTTTTGAAAAAGGAGTGATTTCTTATATTTTTGATTGCCCCATCCTGGTCAGATGGATAAATATGGATATGTATGCAGGATTAGCACTTCTTCGTTTGTGAACCTGGTCTGAAATAGGTTCCCGTGGTTGAAAACGCGTTTGCTTGGAAAATCGAGGTGGTGTTTTATTACCCAGATGATGATGCACTTGGCGCAATCTTTTCTGATTTGGCACCCCTTTGCAGCGACAAAAAGGTTACTTTATTTTGGAAGGAGAGATTTGAGAAAATGAACCGCGACTAAAAATATTTACAGCCATTGAATCTGGTCAGAAGAAGTAAATCAGAAATAAAAGCGCTTGGTGAAAAGGGAAACTGCAAAAAAAATATATAAAAACTGAAGGGGAAAAAACAATACAAGAAAAAGGTGTCCAAAAACTAGGGAAAGGAATGACCTCCTCCCCCCCCCTTAACCAACCAACCAAAAAAAAACATTTGGGCTCCCCGTCAAACGCAAAACCTGGCGCTGCAAAAATCTCAAGGATATAAAAATAAGTGTTTTTTCATTCATCCGGATTCAAGTCCTCATCATCTTCCGAACTACTTGCTCCCGCCTCATCCCCACTTTGCTTACCCTCAGCAGATCCATGTTTTCCTTTTCCCATGTGATACTTGAGCCCTGCGAGGGTGCTGTATGCTTTTCGACATGGCTCTACGGTGCATTGAAACACTTTGGTCAAATCTTCGGTGGCCGATTCTTTACTCCAGTAATAGCCAGGTGGCATGTTGTGAAAATCTGTATGTAAGCTCAAGTGATACTGAGATCAAAATAAAAACTTGATCAGCAGTCTGGTAAGGATTCAGAAATAAAATCTTGGAAAAGTCACCTTCAATCCATTTGCTGTTGTATAATCTTTGCGACAAATTGGGCAAAAATACACCTTTTCTGCCGTCTCCGGGTCCAAGATCCATAATTTTCCGCACTTGATTCGTTTTTGAATGCCCGGTTTAACACGCGGTAGTTTGTCGAGGACAATATCTGCAAGAGACAGTGTGCCTGGATTTGATGCCAGCGCAGCGGCGGTAATGGCTGCTTGCTTAATTTGCTTTTTTGATTTGAAGCGGGAAATAAAATTGGGGTCGCGTTCAAAGTAGGATGGGTTGAAAAGTGGGAATTGGTTGGTGGACTTTTGTGATGCGGATATTGGCCTATGCGCACCACTTGTATTTGAGAGGTGGTGATCGAATACAACAGGGGACGAGGACACTGCGGGGAAAGGGGTACGCTGGGGTTTCGATAAGTTTTCGATGGCGAGTGCGGCTGATGAAATTGCTGAAGAATTGTCAATTTGTGATTGCTCTTGCAAAAGTTGATTTAACCTTGAAGCAGCTGAATCGGTTGAATAGTATCCATTGTCTACTGAATGAATAGATTCGTCCCCAGAATCCGGTCCCAGTGAAGGATGTCGAAGCGCCACAGAAGAGGAAGGATTGATCGAGGCTAAAGATTGTCCCGGCACTTCTAGTTTGGCAATAGTTGCAGTTTCGGATGGTATCGGCTGAGAGGGGATGATGGGCGAGAAAAAAGTGCTTTTCGGAAGGGGAAAGTGAGTTTTCCGAGGTTCGGCCTCGCTATTTTGCGGAGGAATCGGGTAGACACAGACTTTGGATCTTTCGTAGCATCCCGTACATGACGGCTTAAGCATGTCGCACTTAATCTTTTTGGTGTGGCAGGCCGTGCACGCAGCATGCCTGCGAGTCTTTGCAATACGCGGAGACTCGTCGAGAGACGCCAGGATGGCTTGCTGCATGTACGGAGAGTCTGAAAGTGCTCTCACGTCCGGGACTGCGGCCGCAGGAATGTCGTAGACTCCAGACATTTCGGCTGTGCCACCCATCGAAAAAGAAACGCACGGCTTCTTGCGCATCTCGTCAGTGTACGCACAAGTTTCGCCCCGCTCAGTGCAGCGAGTGCAGTTTTCGCCAGACTCATAGTCGCACCGTTTTCTCATGGCCCGGCACGAGTCGCATGGACGCAGCCGCTTGAGCGAGCCTAAAGCGATTCCGTCGAGGAACCGATCGGGCTCAGCCGACATATCTGCTCCCAGAGACATCTCCGCTGATGTTGGGACTGCTCTCGGGATGTCGTCCTTGGCATGGCTGGGGTCCCCTTGACTGCTGCGATGAGGCGGGGACTGTGAGCTGCGGTGGAAGTTGAGCATGGCCTCGACGGCCTCCCGCTCCTGGTCTGAGCTACTTCCGTACTCGGCGGACAGCGAATGTGTTGCTTGCATTCCAGTGTTGCGGTTGGCTCTTTTTTGCGGACGTTGTTGCTTGCGAAACGGCGACAAATTCTGAAACAAAACTTTTCAGATTTGTTTTTTTCTCTTTTTTTCACTTTGTTTTCTTTTTTCTTTTTTCCTTTATTTATTTACCGTTACTTGGACCTCGCTCTAACGGTGCTCTTGCTGGGCCTCTACGTAACTGCGACGCGGGGTTGCTGGTGCTGGCAGCACCAAGAGCGCCGGTGTCCGGCGTGACTTAACAAGTTTAAAGTGGTTGTTGGAAGAAGTTGATGCTGTTGATCTGGACCGTGCTTGAGACGCCATTTCATCATTTCCCTTTCGTGTTAAGCACTGTTGAGCAAGTGTGCATGCCGCTGTAAACAGGGAAGAGTGAGTGCAAAGTGGCAAGACAATTTTATAGAAATGTTTCCTAAAATGCTGGCCAAGACCGAGCGCGAGCGCCGTCTCAACCAGCGGTGGCGCTCTCTCTCTCTCGACGCGAACATGCAAGTTGAGCGTGCCTTCAGTGCGGCAGTCACTTCCATCTGCATCGACGGCACCGGAGCATTGTTTGTACTCACTCACTGGCACAGCGTGCAACATAGCATACGGATATTTAACTGCACACTCTTATCTCTTCCATCACAGCCTCATTGCTGCTGGTTCGGATGCCAGGATCAATGTCTTTGACTTGGACAATCCGCATAAAAACGGACGCGCGAAAGTGATTGCCTCTGCAGACAAGTACTTGTGCTTTCATTATTTGTCCATATCTCTCTCCGTATCCACCAGCACTTACTCGAAATACTCTCAATCGCTGCATAGAAACGGCGGGCACAAGTTCAGCATCACAGGTGTAAACTGGTACCCAAACGATACGGGCATGTTCACAACTTCCTCAACCGACAAAACGATACGCGTCTGGGATACAAATTGCATGCAAGTGTGGCTTCTTTTATATCCTTATCCTTTGTTTTATACGCCTTATAACACAACATTGTCCCCCCAGTCCGCCTGCACGTTCAACATGAGAGAGAAGGTGTACATACACTGCATGAGTTCGATCGCATCCACGGCTGCGCTAATTGCAGCAGGGACAGAATCGAGCTATGTGCGGCTGTGTGATTTGAAAACCGGGGATCATGTGCAAATGCTGCAAGGCCACAACGGGCCCGTGTCTGGGATCTGCTGGTCGAAAACGAACGAATTCGAGCTTGCGACATCGAGGTATGTGCACAAATTCCCCACCTTTCCATCGTGCGGTTTTTGCTTGTTAGTCTCCTGTTCCTTAACCTGTTATATCCAGTAAGGACAATACAATCCGGATATGGGACATTCGAAAGTCAAATTCAACCCTCGCATGCCTTCGAAAACCAGCGCCAGTTGTTGCTGCGCCCGCCGCTGACACCTCTTCAAAAAAGGGGAAATCTGCTGCGCCACAGTTTAAAAAATCCGCATCAACGCTCGCAAAATTCTCAGACGTCATCTTGGGCCTTGCATACACTCATTTTTCAACACACTTGGTTTCCGTCAACTTGATTGGAACGTTTGATGTCTGGGAACTGGAACTGGGCGGCAGTGCTGGCGCCAAACATGTCGCGACACATGAGATTCCGAATACAAATTTCGGAACAGATTTAAACTGCATTATTCCTGTGATTCCGGAACTCGGGAGCAGTCAAGTTGGGCAGGAGGTTGTTGTGATTCCGTCTGTTGGTTATGGACTGCGAGGGATTGGGATGTTTGATATTCACTCGGGGGAGATTGTTAGCCTGTTGAGGGGCCACTTTGGTCGAAATGCGTGTGCAGCTTTACGGCAAAATTCTCAGGTATTTTTTTGTGTCTTTTGGTCACTATTTTTTTGACGGAGTACTGATGGGTGTCTTTGATCTGTTTTTCAGCAACTGTATTCTGGTGGATTTGACGGAGAAATCCTGCAGTGGTCGCCCATGTATATGAAAGAGTCGTCTGAGGCGGACGAGAGCGCGCGGAATGTGTCGGTAAGTAGTGGATCGGTACATGACATCATCGCCAGCTAGCACTGAAATTCAAATCCTTGACACTGCTGTCATAAAAACAGGCTCTCGAAGACAGTTGGAGTGACAATGATAAATCTTGACAGAAAATAAAAACAGGGTTTCTTGCCCCACATAGAAAACCTTGAATTTTCCAACATGCTTGGCCATCAAAAAATTGCGCAGCAAAAGATGACAACTGCCTCCCTCAGACACAGCATTCCCTTGCTCCTCCTCCTTCTTGCCCTCTGTGCCTCGTCCGTGTTTGCACGGGATATACCACCATCCATCGACGTCCTACGTCTCGTCACAGCATCAAACCCGTTTGATGGCTTTGAATCCGCCGTGCCTCCCTTTGCCGTCTCAGCAGCCCACTTCACGCGACCATCCGCAATACCCCTGTTCCGATCCATGGACTACTGCTATGTGGAGCCATGGCAGGTGTGTACAGCCCCACAGTCCATGCTACGGCGGTTGTACGACACCGCCAAGACGCTGATCGTGGTAGTTTGGTGGATGGTTTCGATCACGGTTGGGTTCTGGAGCCGTGGACTTGTGCAAAGGGTTGAGAAGCGGGTTGGAGGAGCAAAGTGACACACGGAATCGAATTTTGGCACCACACACGTATTTATTATCATCATTTTGAAGTTTGAGCTGTGGATAAGTGCATGTATAAACCAAACATATTTCTTATTGAATCGGGAGTTGCCAAGAGTTTGGTCGCGTTTGGAATTATGTAATTGAGATTTACCTTTTGCTCCCAAAAGAACAGCACTGCAGCGATCCATCCTCAACACGCTCACTCTTAAATAGTATGGCTGCAGCAATGGTCTATAGCGGCGGAACCTGGGCCCGTCTGCTCACAAACGGTACTCCTCATGATCTATGTAACTGAAACAAAGTCTGAAAACCCCCCTCCCCGTCACAAACTTTCCCCCCCACACCAAAAACAGCAACCGTACACCCCATTTTCTACGGCCCCGTTAAACGCGTCCCAGAAATCCTCAGCTTTTACGCATCAGTTGGAAACACGCCTTGGTTCGAAGTCATGGCCCAGTACAACATCACATCCATGCAGCTCGGCACTCCCGTATACATCAACGCAACACAACCCAGCATCGACAACCTCAAAGACTTGCAACCACTTTTAAAAAGCTTGATTGCATCTGGAGACATCCAACCAAACGAAAACACGTATTACCCCGTCCATATCGCACCAGGCATCAACGTGACGAACCAGGTGGGTAAAGGATGTGTAAACTGGTGCGGGTTCCACACAGCGCATTGGATTAGTGGGTGGAGTAAGACGGTGAACTGGTTTCCGCTCGTGTATGGAGTTGTGATGGATCAGAGTGGGGGTTGTGGTGGGTGCGATGTGTTTGGGATTTCGGCGCATGAGTTGGCGGAGAGTTTGACGGATCCGGTACCGTATGGCGGGTGGGCTTCGAGTACTGCTACGGGGAATTTGGAAGTTGCAGATGTGTGAGTTTTTTGGTATTTGAATTTAATGATTTTTGTGTTTTTTTTTGAAGGAGAATATTGATTCTTGACAAAATAGATGCAACGGCATGTACGGCAAGGTCAAGACTTACAACGGCACAATTTTGACAGTCCAGAGAATATGGTCCAACAGCGAAGGAAAGTGCGTGTTGTCCAAAGGGATTCCTACTGCGACCACCACCACCATCACACTCCCACCAACGACGACGGCTTCAGCTGCCGAAACCACTTTGGAGCCTCCCGAAACTAAGTTGAACTCTACACTGGCTTTTAGTCTCGTCACTTCCCCCGCATTTCCGTCCTTCACGCTGGAGTTCACAAGTACCGCAGACATGGATTCTGAACCATCCACTGCCAAATCAACCACAACCGCAACAAGCACTTCCACAAAGAAAACAACCACGACAACAACCACGAGAAAAACAACAACAACGACAATGACAAAAGTAAATCCGGCTGGCATCCCAGTTAAAACTAGTGCAGTCAAAGCTGCCGTTCTGAGCACAACAACAACTTCAACTAAAACAACAAAAACAACGACAACGAGAACCACAAAAACCACAAAAACGACTACAACAACTAGAACCACCACAACAAGGGTGGCCAAAACAAGCCCACGTGCAATGATCCTGTCTCCAACAACTACAACTACAACTACAACCAGCACTACAAGCACTACAACTACCACAACTACCAGTACAACCACGACAACTACAGAAGAGCCATCAGCCGACTTGCTACCAACGACATCTGAGACTGAAGAGTCCATTTCAAGTGTTTCCCCTTCAAACGTGTTTTCAGCAACCGCAGGCACACCGATTTCGAACGTTTTTTCTGAAACTGTATCCGAAGCCGCGGGACTTGCTCCTCTACCGGGACAAAAAACAAGTAGCAGCAGCAATAGCAGCAAAACAACAAACAAGGTGGTAGCGTCAGCTGTGCAGCGTCAACAGCCTGCGATGGCGGCTTCCGTGATTCCGTCCGACTCTTTTAACGCGCAAAGCGACGGCGGTACCACTTCTTCAGCAGTTGGGATTGTGCCGGCGGCCCATTTTCATGTTTTCTTTTTTCTTTGTTTAACCTTTTGAACTTTTTGGCGTGGAGTCAATCAACACATTCCTTATTAGATCCGACTGTGTGGGGATTGTCAAAAATGCTATCCCCGAGTAAAAACATTTCCTAATGCTCGTGATAAACTTGCTTTTTTTTTACTCTTTTGTGCATCTTTTATTTGGCATATTGATATGTTTTTACAGTGTATGACGCCAAGTTTTCTAGCTCAGAATTTCTTCCGAGCGTGTCCTTCCAAGAAATTTGGCGGCACGGCAGGCTCCATAAACCCCAACTGCAGCAGCAGCACCGGTAGAAAACAAGCAAAGCGCTATTCCCGCACTGAAAATGCCGACCGCGTGGTTGGAATGCAGAATGGAATCAATACTGCTCGCAGCGACTCCGTCGTCACGGCCAGCCACAGCGGCAGCAACCACTGGGGGGAAACACATGTCATTAACACACCCAGCTAAAAAAATGATGAACTTTAACTCATTTGCGCTGCCATGCCTCCCAAGAATACGCCGCCTGCTTGGAGTCCGAGAAGTGCGACAAAGACTGGAGCGCCAATCATGGCCCCCATACCGCCAGCGACGGCAGCCGTAATCACGTTCATTTTGGATAGAATTTGGGGTTGTTTGTGCAGTCGATGCCAGATGTTTTTGGTCAGAGCAAGAGTGGTTGGTCACAAGAAAAACCACCCAAAAAGAAACACATCTCTCTGAACTGGTTCATAAAAAAAGACACTATTCCCATTACTTAAGTTACGCTTTTTAAACTAAATCAAAAAAAATCAGTTCCTCCACCCCCACTCTGTAATTTTCCTCTGGGCCTGCAACATGACAACCATACTCGCCCCATTTGACACCATACTCCTCAATGTCCCCGGCCAAATGCCGCGATAAAGTCCTTGAATTCCATGCTGCCCAACTAAATACCGCGCCCGCTGCATCAGTGTGGGTTTTGCGACTTGTACACCTCGAATCGTGATTGCCATGTCAGCTTGGACCTGGTTCTTGAGGACTTCAAAGGGCCAGACCATCCAGAACCCGATGGTTGCGCTGCATGAGCTTGCAATGAATTGTCCGGGGAGGGTGTCAAATGTGGATGGGCGGTGTCGGCGGATGCTGTCAATGAGACAAAAGTACGTGACCATTACACCCGAGGTTCTGACGAGCTAAAAAAAAAAAAAAGGAAAAAAAAAAGCATTCAGGAAAGAGGGAAGGATTTTTTGTTCCCAAAATAACCAAACCTGCAACGGAAACCCTTTCGACAGCTCTGAAACGTGCCAAGTCTGCCCAGTCTGGCCCTTCACTTTGGCCAGCTCAATCGGCGATTCAATGCATGCGCGCACAAATGCCGCCATAAATCCCGCAGCGACTACGCGTGCTTGGAGACCTTGCGATCCCGGGATTGGCGTTGTCCATGCCTGGAAATTCCAAAAAAAAACATTTTCGTATAAATGAGCCACATACATTCTTGTTCTCCAAACAAACAATGAACTTACATTGGAATCCCATTTGGTGTATAGCGCTTCATACACGGCAAACTGCACACTCCGATACAGTCCACTGCCCAGCAGCGGCGGCAATACCCCCCGATACAGGCCCAGAAACCCACCCTCACTGGTCCATATCCGCTTAAAGGATTGGATCATGCCGCCACCTTCAACGTGTCCGTGTTGGGCCTGTTGGACAAAAAAAGATGGAGTTTTTCAAAAAGCAAGTCCCTTGGAGAATTAGGAAAAGTTTGGCGCGTTGTTCACACCTGCATTTTTGTTTTGATGGTGTCAAACGGATGTCCGACAGAAACGCTCGTCTGGGCAACGAGAGAAAGAGTTTAAAGAGAGTGTCAAAAGTAAGCAAGCAGCACATGGGTCCAAGGTTACACGGAGATCAATTTTTGCGTTCCGAGACTGACTCCCGACTATTCCCGACATGCACACTCTCCCCCAACGACTCCATCCCATCCTTTGCAGGGGGGTCAATTGCAGTATCGATGCCCAACTTCCCTCCAGCTGCGCGCGAGCGTCCTTGCTGATATTTTTGGAACCCAACCCACCAGCCAGCCACGCAAAACCCCAACAGCAAACGAAAAACAAAAACTCACCACTCCATACAGGATACCAGTTCCCATACCAATGACGCCTTCTTTCAGCCAATGGGCTCGTTTCTCGCTGTGTGCCATGTATGTGTGTAATTTGCGATGGGGATCAAGGATTTTCGATTTCTGAGACAGTCTTTCGCAAGGAAGGGTCAACAAGATTCGTCGGCCACGAGTTGAGTTTTCTGAAACAAGATTCGAATGATGGATGGATGGATGGGATGGGTGTTGAGAATCGCCGAGTCCGGTTCGTCCCAGTTGATGATTTTTTTGTTGGAGTCACTGCCAAACTTGCGAGTTTAAATTTCTAACCTGATAAAATCAGCGCAGGCAATAATATAATAATAGAAAACGCGAAACAACAATGGCTTGTTATAAAAGACGCAAAAACAAAATAAACTGGCCCCGAATAACACGGAAAAAAATATGTCCGGGGGGGTATGGTACAAAAACAAGTTCGAAAGAAAAAAATAGCAGCAAACCCCAATTCAACCAACTCACACGCGCTTCAAAAACTTGTCTACAAAGCGCAAGCAATGCAAGTTATTGCAGCGCGCTATTTGCAACTTTTTGTTTTGATGGTATTTCGGAAATGAGTCCCATCCCAAAACACTAAAAAAAATCGACATTGGCAAACTACGATTTGGAGTTCCTTTCCCTATATCAAATGAAACGAATCTTGCAGAAACCCAAAATGCGCCCACGAGTCAACTACTCGCAGCAACTCAACCCCACGCATACCCGTTTTTGCAATTAACTCTCCAACAACCCAGCCTTCAACACATCTGCATACGTGATCCCCTTCCCATCCCCTTGCTACATCCAAACGCCTGTTGCTGCTGCTGCTCAAACCACTGCTACCATGCTGTTGGTACGCATGCTTCAGTGTGAACCGCTCGCGCATCAGGAACAGGACTCGGTGTCCCCACGCGACGTGATTTCAGAGCTGTCAGGCTCTATCGCAATAAGACTCACCGAATTCTGTACTTGTCTTTGTGAAATGTACCCGTCACTGAGATTCAAGCAAGCACGACAGCTGACACGTCTGAACACTGCTCCATGGATGAACCAGCTTATTGGGCGGAAATTCAAAGAAAAATGAATCTTTCTGAGTACAGCTCTCAAATTGCGTCTGAATGCACGTGTCATGTGCTTCTGGCGTGTTACATACTTTATTATCCAGATGCACAAGCAGGCGCACTGTTTGTTTGTTTTGTTTTTTTGAGTTCCGCCGCCTTCGGCGGCTTTGGCGGAGCGTCGGAGCGGACGGCATCCTCCATTCGCCGCGTTTTTCAGGGCCGAGATTCCTGCAATTCGGTTGAGTGACTACGAATGAATTTTTATGGAGGCGAATTTCGGGGTTGCTGAGATAGCGGGTTGCCGAGGATGAGGTTGACTGCGCAGTTGATGCTGACAGCAGCGCAGATGATGTGTACTGTTTCCGGATGAAGCAGAAGACGCAACTTGATGGGTTATGGACATATCTTCAACAGCAAAAAAAGGACCCTCCTCCTCCTCGTCATCCGTCGCTTTGCTCGGAACAGTTGTCCAAACGAAAAAATTGAGGCGGATTTTTCAAAGCAAAACAACTGGCGCTGGTCAATCTCACATGGAGCTAGCCGCATCCATGAACGAAAGGGTTCTGACACTCAATGTTTTTGGCACGTCATTTTTTTTTTTTTTTTTTTTTTTCAAAAGGACAAGTCTCGATTCGTAAAAACTTACAGCAAAAAGAGAAAGCCCGCCCAGCCCCTTTGACATCCAAAAAACCCTTTTGAACGTGAAACGCACGGGCCGCGTAGGACCCTTAAAAAGAAAAAAAATCCGGACGCGCATAAATTTTTCATGTGAATTTACTAAATTTGAAAAAATCGACTGATTTTACCATTTTCAGTTTTGCAGTGACCGTGAACTTGCTTTGCCACGCGCCGCACCCGCCTGGTTCGGGAAGGAGGCAAACGAGGGCGGGGGGGCATTTGCTGGCGGGTGGGAAAGGGGGTAAGGGAAAATGTAGTACATCATTTCTTACTCTTTTAGCCTCCTCCGCAATTGATTTCGTGTTTGATTTCGTGTTTGAGGACGGGGGGTTGCAACTTGAACCAATTCAGCAATGATGACGCTATTGTAAAATATTAACGAGTTGGGATGATGACAGTTGCGGATGGAGAACAAGAATGTCAAAGATGCGCATGAATGGAATGCTTGTAAATAAAAGTAAATACGGTTTGCATAAATATTAAAGTTTTTAAAAAATATAAATTTGGGAATCTGGCGTTAAAGATGATGATGGAATCAGTTTCATAAAATATTTAGTATTTTTTTGAGGCCCAGTCATTGCTCGGCGCCCGCCAATTACAATTTTTATAGTCTATTTTTAGGATGAGTGTCAAGCGATTTGGTTTTTGGTGTTGCATTTGTAAGCCAGGCCTCAGTTTAAGTCGTCTGGTTTGTTGCGATACAATTCATACATATACATGCACATATATACACATGCATACACACTACACGCAACCGGTACATCATCTGCTTGAATGGTCCATGGGAGAGATGACATATTTAATTTCAAGTTGGGGGACCATTAAAATCTTCGGTTGCCGACAAATGCCGACTTCAATGAACGGCCTACGATGATGAAAAAAAGTTCATTCAACAAACTGTCTTGAAAAACAACCGCACACACACGGCATGGATGATGATCGCAAGCCCCGTATAAGCCCACCCTTGTTTGAAACAACCAACCTGGACTCCAACAACGAGGACGCAAAAGACTGCTCGAAATCGAATACCAGTACTACAACAACGACAACAGCAGCTGCACTGGCGCAACCACCACCACCACCACCACCACCGCAACCACCACAACAACAACAACAACACATGCTCTCCCACAATACCCACTCCAACTACTCGCACTCCCGTCACAACAGTGACAGCGAGAATCAGGACGTGAAACCGAGCTTCGCAAGCTCATCGTCCTCCATGCCTCCATCGACTGTCCTGGCAGCAGCAGCAGCAGCAGCAGAAGCTACCAGCATACACACGTCACGCAAAGTCGTCGTCAACTCATTAAGCACAAGCATTCACGACGCCAGCAGACTCATGTATAGACGACCACTTCCATGCGAAGGATGCCGAGAATGGCGGCGGAAATGCGACCTCACGAAACCCAGCTGCAACCGGTGTATCGAGCGAGGTGCTGTGTGCATGTATAATCCTTTGAGATATGAGCGCAAAAATGCGAGACTGCGGTTGTCTCCGTCATCGTCCACGAGCACCACTTTTGCTGCAAACGAGTCAGAGTCACCGCCACCACCACCACCACAACTGTCATCTCAATCTGGTTTAGTCGCTGCTACTACTACCAGCTTGCCTTTAAGGAAGCCAGACTCTGTTATGGCCATTTCAAACATTATTGAACCCTCGGAAGATGCAAACCACCCGGTTGTCGGAACGACATCCCAACAAAATGCGTCATCAAATCACGGTATCGGTGGACTCGCAACAATAACACAACGCCGCCACTTGGACCATACAGAGTCGACAGCAAATCGGAAGCAACACCAACAACACCAACAACAGCAGCAACAACAGGCATTGTCGAAGCGAGGGAAAGCGTGTACTTTTTGTCACCGAAGGAAAACAAAATGCGACATGTCCAAACCTGCTTGTTCGGACTGCGCGAACCGTGGTCTTGAATGTGTTTATTTAAATTAAACTTGGAATATTTATATAAAATGCAAGTTGTGTTGTTGAATCTGATTGGCTGAAATCTGATTGGCTGGATTGAATCTGAAATCTGATTGGCTGCAATGGATTATGTGTCGTGAGTCATCATTTTCTGTTTGTTCGGCAAATCAAGTCACGTGTGTCGTCGGAACAAAATAAAAATTTGATTTCGAATTTTTAATTTTTTATGCCGATGACAAATGATTTGATTTGTTCGGCAACACAAGAGATAGATGAATGGAGATGAGGAGAGCCACTGCACACACACACACACACACACACACCCGCACCCCCCGCATACCGCACCCCCCCGCATGCCGCATCTTCAAGCATTGAACCAATTGCGGCATGCGGCATGTGGGGGGTGTGTGTGTTATGTATGACCCGTTCATGAAAAAAGAAAAGCTTGTAATTCCCAATTTTTTGAATAAAAATTAATTCAATCAAGAAAGGCGCCCCATTTTTTAACACATAAAAAATGTCCCTCCTCCACCTTGAAAGAAGTGTTGATTCGGCGGGTCGCGAGGACCAGGCGGGAAACTCCACGACAGCAACAGCATCTTCCCAGAGGGACAACAACAATGCAACCTTGGATTCGCCAACTGCTACCAACAACTGCATACCCAAACATCAACTGCATCAGCTACCACCACAAAGACCACCACCACCACCACCACCACCGACTCCAGCCCACAACAACAACAACTGTTCATTCCGCTCGAACCAGTCATCCACAACCACCACCACCAACAAAAACAACTACAACTACAAGCACAGTCAATCCATGAAGCCTTACGGCCGTCCCGTCCCATGCGAAGGATGTCGAGAATGGCGCCGAAAGTGCACCCTCGGAACCCCATGCCAGCGCTGCTCAGACAGAGGCATTGAATGTATATACCTACCCCCTGGTTCCACTCCATCGCTCGCATTCAACACCTCAAGGCGGACAACTTTAAACTCCGCCGCACCACCATCGCAGCAACTGCCAAGGCCGTCGTGGAACCCAATGTCCATCGGAAACATTGTCCACGGTGAACATGACTTGGAGCAGCTTCATCCAATCCCACATCCATTTCCGCTCAAGTCAAGCCCATCAACTCTTGTGCCGTATCAAACGGCCATTTCATTCTCAGCTACAGCTCCATCCGCCGAACCAACAACAAGAATAACAACAGCCTCATTGAATGCAACAACTCCATCAACTACACTACAACAACAACCATTCACATCATCATCCACCATCCTTTCTCGCATTGAAAAATCAGTATCCTCCTTCTCCGGAACAAGAAAACCCAGAGCCGCCGTCCGCGCAGTCTCTTGCAAATCTTGTCATTTACGGAAAATCAAATGTGACAAGGGAAAACCAAGTTGTTCTCACTGCGTTGATCGAAACTTGTTTTGCGAGTATTATCTTTGAAAACAAAACAAAACAAAAAAAAAAAAAAAAAAAAAAAAAAAAAAAAAAACAAACCGAAAAGCGGAACTCTTTTTGTGTGGTTTTGCTGGGATCTCACCACACTCACACATCCCTCAATTCGTTTGACTCTCTATCCCCCCTTTTGCGTGTACCTCATCGTTAATCCTTCTAGAACAAAGGGGTATTTAAAAACGAGCCCCCATGGTGTCCGGAACACTGCAAAGCTGACGACGAAATAAGCGTTGATCGCTTCTCGCCCTAACCAAAAAAAAAGGATGTTTGTTACCATTTGCGACGGGCAAAGAGATAAAAACCAAACTCCGTTTCATTTACACATTGCGTAAAAAAAATTAGAAATGAGAGCACAAGAGGTGTGAATACAAATGGTTCTTTTTTATTTTTGTATGGCTCATAAACTCGTCTCAAATTGCTGGTTCATGCCCGCAATAAAATCAGCTTGAATCCGTCTCTCCTTTGCAGTTGCAGATGTGGATGTTGACGTGTCTACGCGTGTGGTGCCTTGCAACAAGCTGTATTTGTCGCTCTTGTCGGCCTTGTTTGCCTTGTTTGCCTTGCGCTCCTGGATCTTGTCTTTGATGGTCTCAGAGATGGACTTGTTCATGTTTGCGCGTATCTCTTTTCAGTTTTGCTTATATGGGTTGTTGAAGTATTGCGCTGCTTTTTTATACGTTTGAACTTGTCCACAGTGGGTTTGAATCGACATCATTTCTCATCAACGTCATTGCGTTGTTTTCCTGGATGATCATGATTATCGATACTTTGCCACATCTTCAAGTTGAAATTTTACGAGACGTGACAAATACAAACCGCCAGTCGAATAGCCGGTTAACTCAGCCTTCAAGTTTCGCTGGAACTAGTGGGGGGGAAAGAAATACGGGTACTGCCATCAAGGTTGCTCCGACAGGCATGCTCAACTGGCGGGCATACGCTGTGAAGCCAATTCAGTCCCGATTGATCGGAGGGGTGGTCACGAGCAAGCACAACAACCAACACACTCTGCTGTGTACACCTTAACCAATATGCTGTGCAGCACCGAAAATTAACCGTATTTATCCATCGCGATGTGCAGAGTGGAATAAAACTGCGCGTCGTTTTCGTCAATCTCTGATCCCCTTTTTAACAAGCATGGTCATAAACAACAAAACGCGGTTCAAGACTATTTTATTCATCATTTTTTTACGCGTCCGCTCACAGACTGGATTCAGAAATAACATTCATTCCCGGGATAAAGTCAGCCTGCACTTTTCTTTCCTTTGCAGCAACAGCAGTTGAATCCTTTGCCGTGATTACGCCGCCTTCCAACAAGGCATATTTCACCATCTTTTCGGCCTCCTTGTTGGATTTGAGAAACTTGATCTTGTCTTTGATGGTCGCTGTAATTGATTGGTCCATCTTTGGGCGCGTATGTGGAAGCGTTTTTTTGGGATGCTTTTGCCGTGACAAAGATGAGCGGCTTCTATATACGCGCATGAGATGCGCGGCGTGTTTATTCTCTTTTCCACAAAAGGTGATTTGCATCGATTTCATAACCAAGCGTTTGGTGACATATCTTTGACAACCAGTGAAGCTTGCTTGGCCACACTGGCTTGGCCAAATAAACACACAACAGCGTGAAAGAAAAAGCAGTCAATGAGGATCGTTTGATATTTCAAGCAGCATCAGAGCAAATGTTGGCGGCATGATAGCTGGGTACTGGCATTGAGGCTGGGCGGGCTGAGACCAGCACTTGAAAGAGGGATACAGAGAATCAAATGGAATACATTCCCAGCATCAGTGTAAGGATTGTTGGTAATGGAGTTCGTTGGACTCCGCAGTTTGCGTTTGCGTCTATTTGTGTTTCATAGTTTTTGGGGGTTTGGAAACGCGCATTGACACACAAACCATAAAATTTTTTTAAACAAATTTTCATTCGTACCCAAAATATCCAGTTCTCAAAAAAACTGCCTTCGGAAAGGAAGACGGCGCGGTATCTTAAGGCATGTGACTAGGAACATTTGCATCATGTGTCGTGCTGTGAATCGCGCGTGCTGCGCGTGTACAACTTGAGCCAGGACTCGGAGCTGATCCAGGCAGCCGCAGTCGAGCATAACATCAATCAGAACAAGGCAGCCGCTTGCAGACTCCGCCGCTCCCAGCGCCAGTAACTTTTACCGCTGGTGCGAATGCATTTTACTCCGTAAAGCAGGTCGTCGCTAATGCAAAAAGTCGCTGCCAGGTCTGCACACACCAGTCGACACACGTTCAACAGCTCTTGAGATCGTCTGAGACCCCCTTCAGACTGGCGAAACAAAGGCCAAAAAATCCCTGTTACATCTTCCAAATTCCCCAAAAAAAAATTCATCACGGGTAAAACATGTCAACACCAAAACATGGCCACACAGCTCCGCACGGGTCCAACCCGGGAATTCCCGCTCCCATTCCGGGGCTCTCAACACACAACTGGCATGGCAGTGGAAGGGAACCCTCGCTTTCGGCGCCTCATCTTGCAAACAATGGTGGGGCCACCGTCCCATCTCGCTCACAGGCGGGCCCTCTATCACGACCGCGGGATATGGAAAGCTCATGGCGCTATGGTATTCGTTACAGGGCTCTGCGCTGTATCTGTTCCTCTTTCCTCACAAACAGCCTCATTTTTCGTCAATCAGATCGGCTTCAGCCACCACCACAGCACAGTAAATGGCTTCACAGTCAAGATCCGGATCCTTCCCAATATCCGTATTACTCTGGCATGAGTAGTTTTGGGTGTCCACCGTACGCCCAAGCTTCTATGCACGCAATGTATCCACCTTACACGAGTTATGGGTACGGTCCGCACCCGTCTGTCCCATACGCTCCTCATCTTGCCGGTCATGGTCCTTACCCGCGTTATGTGGACCCTTACTATGCTCCGTACCACTCACCGCACACTGCACCGCTCCCTGTTCCAGGTACAAACAAAATATACACACCCAGAACCCCCCAACGATGACGTTACTAAAGCAATCAAAAAATCTACCCACCCGGCTTAGACGCGCCTCCA
Source organism: Chytriomyces cf. hyalinus JEL632 (assembly GCA_025435555.1). Classification (NCBI taxonomy): domain Eukaryota; kingdom Fungi; phylum Chytridiomycota; class Chytridiomycetes; order Chytridiales; family Chytriomycetaceae; genus Chytriomyces; species Chytriomyces cf. hyalinus JEL632. The sequence continues at coordinate 205,094 of JAIWWG010000048.1, read as the reverse complement.
CATCTACCCATCCGATACTCTGTTTCCATTTCGCAACAAAGTATAAATTTTCAGCAAACACACTTGACAAATCCGGCACATCATAACACGGCGCCACCGCAACACGCGAATCCTTCAAACTTTCCTCTAAACCACCACCAGCGCAAATTCTCTGAAACCTCAAATACCCCGAGTTCCTCCACCGATTTTCAATCGAGTTTGAATCAACTCCCGCGGAAAATTCAGGTCGCCGTTAATCACGTCGCAAATGTAGAAGCGCCAGCTGCGGCCGCAAAGCAAATCTCGCACATTGCAAAAAATTTGGCGGCACTTGCAGTTATGAAGCGTGGCAAAAATGCAAAGTTTCGCACAAAGAAACGATTGGGGGTCGAATCAACAGGTACTTACTTACCCACTGATGATGCTTTTTGCTGGAATCAAATAGAAACGCGTTCTGAACGTTTTTCTCCTCTTAAAAACGAAAATCAGATTCGGAATCAGAACCATCAGAAGACACTGCAACCGATTTCGACAACCGCAGAAAGGGTGGTCAAGATAATTCTCCGACGCTCAAACACAAATGCCGCACGGCAAACTGCACGAGAAATTTCGCAACCTTGCGGCTTTTGCGGAAGCATCAAACAACAAAGCATCCAGAATGTTTCGAGTCGAAAATGTCCACTCCTATATCTCAAAATGCATCCTTGACGCCCAAAGGAAGCCGCAAAAAACGAAAGTTGTCCGTCGAAGTTGATGAAATTCAAAATTCGGGCACGCCTAAAAACGACGCGTCAACCAAACCGACGCCCACTCTGGAATTGACGCCGACTTTGAATGAAAGTTCAAATATTGAGCCAAAAACTGTGGAAAGTGGCGCGCAAATTTCAGCAAAAAGCGAACCAGATTTAAAGGAGCATAAAAGGATTGCAGTGAATCAAGCAGTCGTTGTACTGGGTCGCGGAGGAGACTCTGATGACGAGGACTTGAATGACGACGAGTGAACATTTTTTTGGTTCTCCCTTTCCAAACACAAAACACGCTCCAAAGAATAAAAAAAAAAAGGCCATACACGTACAATCAAAAAATGTGCTCCAAAAACAAGCACAAACTCCATCAAAAATCAAACGCAGCCTCTCCCAACGCTTTCTGAATCAAAAAAGTCTCCAAATAAAGCAAACCACCAACCACAACTACAACCGCATACGCAACATGCTTACCCCACCACACACCCATCGCAAACACGCGCGTCCACACAAACCCGCCAATCAACGGCCCCACCGTGCGCGCAACACAAGCAGCCATCTGCGCCATTCCATTCACGCGGCCAAGCTGCGACTGCGTTTCGGCGCTTTCGTTCACGACAAGAAACATGCTGGTAAATGTGCTCATTTGTCCTGCTGTCAGGAATGCCAGGTTGGCGACGAGGAAAACCCAGAATGTTGGTTCGCCGAATGTGGGGATAATGTACGTGAGGAAAGGTAGGCAAGTCACGGATGTCAGGAAGACGCCGAGAGCCAGGCGAACCGAGCGAAGTGACCCGTATCTTTTTTGAATAAAGGGGAAAACAAAGATTTGTGTCAGGAATGTGAAGCAGCCTCGAATCGACAGCGAGAGACCTGGGAAGAAAAAGTATAGGGAATGAGTTTCCCAAAAGATTTCGCAAGCATTTTATGAGGCCTTCTGGCACTTACCAATCTGGAAAGACTTGAATCCAAATCCATTTTGCAACTGATCTACAGGAAGCGTGCACAAGAGGGGATAGAATTCTTCGCTAATGATTCCAGTCATTGCAAGCAAGCCAAGACCCAAAACAGCGGGATACGCTTTCGCTGGGAAACGGTCCTTGCGGATGACAGGAGGCGGAAGCGCATTCACCGTGCTTTGCGGATTTTGAAACGCGTCCTGATGCAACAAACTGGTAGACGCCACAATAACTTCCTCGGATTCACGACGGAGAGTTTCCTCCAAGTGGAACCAGCCAACAACCAGTCCCGTCAAGCTGACAAAGGAGCTCACTATACACGGAAGCAGATACGGAAACTCGCGAAAGAGGTTGGACGAGCCAAAGAGCCACGGTAGCTGAGTGACTGGGTTTGACAAGGTTCCGCCAATCATGGGTCCAACGATACCTCCCAATGAGAAACACACGCCAAATAGCGCAAACGCAGCTGGTCGGTTGCTCTTGTCTGTGATTTCTCCCGTCATGGATTTTGCGACGCCAATGTTGCCTGCAGCAAAACGAGAGTCAATCTCCTATCACGGGAATTAATTGCACAAAATACCGCGTTTTTACCATTGACCAAGCCAAGAAGAAACCTCGACACAATCGCTGCCGGCAAGTTCGTGCTCAACCCAAACAAGATTGAAGAGAGCATGTTACCCGCGAGGCCTAGCAGCAACACGGGCCTACGCCCAATCTTGTCGCTCAGCCAGCCTATCGGAAGCGAGGAAAGAACTTGCGCAAACGAAAACAGCGACGTGATGAGGCCCACATACCACCCGATTTCGGAATCGTTTTTGGCCACGCCAAAGTCTTTGACCCTTTAAACAGACAGCATTGAGTTACGCGGTTTGAGTTCTGTGAACCATCAGAAGACATACATGAAGTAGATGAATGGAAACAGAATCGTGAGCTGGATGGGCTCGCAGATGTTGATGATGCAGAGAACTAGCATCTGCTTGAACGGGAGCGGTGTCCTCTCTGCTGGTGCTCCTGCCGCGGTTGCCGTCGTGGGTGGAAGGAGAGGTGCCATAACGGACTCATCATCGGAGACAGGGTCAGGAAACAGGGACATGGAAGACGTGATTTTACAGGCAAGAGTCAACCCATGTTTTTGTGAGTATTTGCCGAATTTACAACCGACTTGCCAATTGCGTGATGCCCTTTTCTTTGTATAAATACTCGACCTTGGCTCTGTCTCCCGCTTCAGTCCGAAACACCACAACAGATGCAGCTTCTGAGCATTGCAGCGACACTCTCCTTTCTCGCTTCAGCCGCGGCGAATGCAGCCAAGCCCAACATCATACTCCTCCTGTCCGACGATCAGGACGCGCGAATGAACTCGCTCGACTACATGCCAATCTTGCAAAAGTATCTCGCCCAAGAAGGCACCACCTTTGAGAACCACTACACGACCACCGCCATTTGCTGTCCATCGCGTGTTTCTATTCTCAAGGGCCAGTTTGCTCACAACACAAACTTTACCGATGTGGGACCTCCCACGGGTGAGAATTTCTTGCGAAGTGCTTTGATGGGCCGCTTGAATGCATTTTTGATTGAACAAGTCTTAACTAGGCGGTTACGATGTCTTTTTGGAGAAAAAGCTGAATGAAGAGTACCTGCCAGTCTGGCTTCAACGGGCTGGATATGCGACACATTACATTGGAAAGTTTATTAACGGATACGGCGTGCCAAACCACAAGGTCTTGCCCGGTGGATGGAATTCGTTTGACGCGCTTGTGAATCCTTGGATTTACCAGTTTTACAATGCCGTGTTTTCGAGAAACGGAGCAGAGCCGAAAAAGTATCCTGGCATTCATCAAGTGGATGTGATTCGGTCAAAAGGTTTGCTGTTTGTTTTTTTGGTTCTGTTTTCAGGCTTCACTGACACCCCACCTTGGACATTTAGCTATTGCGATTCTTAAGCAAGCTGCCAAATCTGAGAAGCCCTTCTTTTTGTACCTATCTCCGTCTGCGCCTCACACGACAGTGTAAGTGAGACGCGCTTTTTAATGTCAAATCCTCTAAACTGACAACATCCAACACAGCTCATTTGATCCAAACGACAAAGAAAACTTGAAAAAGATCCAATGCTCCGAAACCATTCCCGCCGAGCGCCACAAGCATCTGTTTCCTGACGCAAAGATTCCCAGAACTCCCAGTTTCAACCCCGCGTCCGTAAAAGGCAAGCCCAAGTATATTGAGGATCTGCCTCTTTTGAACGATACAGTTGAGATTTTTTTTTCAATTTGGTTTTCTCGCAGGGCCCACGTTTTAAACAACTTTGAAAAACAAATCAGGTTATAGAAACTCTCGACCACTGGTACCGCCAACGACTCCGTAACCTTCAATCCGTCGACGAACTCTTGGGTGCCGTAATCCAACAACTGACCAAATCCGGACAACTTGACAACACGTACATTTTCTATTCGACCGACAACGGATACCACCTCGGACTACACCGCCTCAATGCGGGGAAAACTTCTCCATACGAAGACGACGTACATATTCCTTTTTTGGTTCGCGGACCGGGAGTCGGACGCGGCGTCAAACGCGTGGACGTGTCATCACACACGGACCTTGCGCCCACATTCCTTAAACTCGCTGGCGCACATCAAACCGCATTCCCATTCGACGGTGCACCCATCCGCGTGCATGAACATGAAACCTTGAGTCAAAACGATGCTGCAGCAACAAAAGAAACACTCGCCGTTGAATTCTGGCGTCCTTTGGTCCCGGAATACTTTCCAATTCAAGGCGGAGAAGAAAACACGTACCGCAGTTTACGCATCAACGGACGCGGTTACTCATATCTTTACACAGTCTGGTGTAACGGACACCGTGAGTTGTATAACCATACCACGGACCCGTACCAGCTTGTGAATGTATACGACAAGACGAGTTCAAGTGTTGTGAGTCGGTTTGACGCGTTGCTTGTTGCATTGCACGATTGCATCGGTGAAACTTGTCAGAAACCGTGGAACGCGATTGATGTGCGAATTAGAAGTTTGGGGCAGGCGCTTGAAGGCAGATATGACACATCGTTTGCCAAGCATCAGAGACTGGTGATTCAGCAGTGTCTGCAGTACTACGATCTTCAGAATGAAGTGATTGTCGAGAGTGATGGCAAAGGTGGGGAAATTGTAGTAGATCGTCCTGTGAGGGAAATTCCGAGGGTTGGTGGGACTGCCGCGCCTGCCCAACAGCCATTACTGGTCTTGCAAGACGGGCAAGGGAATGAGGGCGTTGCTTTCGAAAATCTCGAAAGCACGATTGATGATATTGAAGAGTTTGGAATTTCTCTGACAAAGGAGGAAGTTGAAATCGCGAGTGACCCAAATGCTTATGATTATGATTGAATGCGAAACAAGCCCCTAGTAAATATCAAATAAAGCAGTGGAATAATAAGTGTTTCAGTTGACTTAATTCACATTCCGATGGACAAGAACTAAAGCAACAACAACACCAATTCTTCGCCTCCATTCTTTTCATAAACGGAGAGTCAAACTGTATTCAGTCAGACATACACCAACGCCAACCCCAGATCCAATGTACCATTCAACACCCTCGACGCCGCTTCAAAATCCCCATCCCCGCGCAATCCCACCATTTCAACATCATTCCCAGCAACTTCCGAGACAAACCGCACCTGCACAATCACAACACCGCGCCCAATCACGGCAATACTGAGATCCACAGACACATAAGGATTCCACGAGACCACATCAATCACGCCAATCAGTGCACTCCGTTTTGCTGCGTCTGACATCATTGGCGGTGGTGGTGGAGTGAATAGACTCGCAACGATTGTGTTAAAGACGATTTGACGGCGTGCAAAGTGTATCAGGCTCAAAAGCTGCGAAGGATGCGCGCATGAAACTTTTGTCAAACGGCTGCATGGGTCGGTGGATTTGAGTAATGCTGGTGTGAATCGGATTTTCGAGAATTGCGAGTTTGAGTGGTGCAGAATGTGCGTGGCTTCGAGGGATTGGCGCGGCATGTAATGGGTTTCTTGAAGTGTTCGCGGGTATGAAGTTGTTGATGGCGTTGCCATGTCAGGTATCGAAATGTCTGGTTTTCGCATCAAAGTTGTAAGATGAACTGATATTTCGGGGGAAAAACTCATGCACTTGCATACCAGGTATAGAAGCGAGTGATTCTAAAATGCGTTTCGTACAAGGAATGGATGGTTCAAATTCGATAATGAGAGATGCTCGGAAGGAGTCGCTGTATTCTGGGCTTGGATTGCGCAAAAATTTATGCGTCAATCCATTCAGCGAGGTCACCGAAATACATTCCATCCTGCATTCATGATTGTTAAAAGCGATTTGAAAATATAGACAAAGATGCATACAAAAAAGGATCCAAATACTAACCCGTCAGGTATTGATGACTCCTCCGACAGAAGATATTTGTTGTCGAAAGAAGGCAACAAATTGAGACGCGCATTTCCGTCGCCCAGTCTCACATGCACAGCGTACAATTCATTACACTTCTCAAGCTCTTCTTTTTCATTCCCAACAGCCAACCCGCGTTCCTCCAATTCCAGCAAATCGGCTTTTCCCGCCCAAAACACAAACGCCGACCCAACCAAGTTGAAATTCGAGACAAACACGCCATGCCCCTCCGTCAAAACATGATTCAAATCCCCGTTACAATGAGCCAGTTCGCGCGAATAAAGCATCGCCATGTCCGTGTGGATGTTGTGGAGGACAGTGAATGCCGGGAAGGAAGCGTTGCTCAGCCGGTCACAGGCTGCGAGTGCCGCGATGCTGTTTGTAAATGCTTTGAAATCGGATCTTTTTTTGGTGGTTGGCATTTTGCGAGGGGTTTCAGTTGTTTGTGAGCAACCAAAAAAAAAAGAGGCTCAACCGTTTTAAAAGCCTTGTGAGAAAAAAACCGCCATCCTTGTCTTCGACTGTGGTCTCTGCAGCGACACTCAGTTTCACGCGGACAACTGACCCGTCCGACTTATCGAGGGTGATCTGCGGTTCGATGGCTTTAAAAAGCTGGTCACCAGCAAGCATTGGGAAGAGGACCTTACATCGACGACAAATACGCTTCCACACAGCGTGATTTCCGAGTTGGAGGCACAGAATAGGGAGAGACTGGGGGGTGTTGCACATGAGAGGACGAAGGCCGCTGTTCCAAAAAATGCGCTCACCCTTCCATCTTGTCCAGACAGTTTCTCTGCAACTTGAGCGCATGCATTCGAACAGCCGTGTCTGCGCTTCCATGGAATAGCTGCAGTTGCTGCAGCGACGATTCGACAAAATGGGCCATGCTATATTTTATTTGTTTTTTTATTTATTTAATTTTTTGGCCCAAAATTGAAGACGCGCTGGTAGTCTTCTGTCGTTCGTTTGATCTGCGGGAGTAGCGGGGTTTGACATATAAGGAAGCAGCGTGAGCCATACGCATGTGGTAGCGGGAAAAACTTGTTTGTTTTGAGGTAACACTGTTATTTTTCACTGAACATCAAATTCCCTTTAACAATGGGCAAAAATGGAGAAATAATTCAGCAGTCGTAGAGACCAAACAAGTGGGTAACGTCCGTGGACACGCACTGATGTCCCATCGACTCTGGCTTCAAGTTGCAGTCAAGCAGCCGCGCAAAAACCCCCTGGAACAGCGAAAAGAAGGATGCGCGAGACTCGGGGCTGCGGTTGTGCGCCTGTGAGAACGTGGCGCTGGCATCGGGCCCGTTAAACAAGTTTTGGGCAATGGCGGTGTCGCTTGGAAGCGTCATGACGATCTTCCCTGGAAACACTATTTCAAAACCCGAGGTACTATTAATACGAGCTTCTTGAATGGTTGCATATAAAATATTGAAAAGATATACCTTCAATGTTCGACTGCCACGATTCTCCTCCCTCAGGCAACTTGACCGTAACATAAGTCCGCTTCGATTCCGGAGTCACGAACGCGTACGAATTGGAAGACACATTTTCGTATGGACCCAGGGGCCCTCATACCCGGAGAATTGAGTGCGCCCGTCCCAAGATGTGCCCGCAGAAGCTCAGAACACCCAACTCGGTCGGAGAGAAGCTCATTCTTCCGAAAGTTTCCTTCAACTTGTTCCAGTCGTCTTTTGGGTTCGGGATGTTGTTTGTGTGGTTTTCGAGCTTGGCTTGGCAGAGGCAGCTGTAGTCGTTTCTGCCCGGCTTCCAGCGCGTGCTTGGGCCTTGTTTTTGTTTTGTTGAGTCAAATGATGTTGTTGATGTACAACAAAAACTGCACAGACCTCCCATAGTGTTCACGGCAACAGCACCCGCGAAGGACCACAAGTCCGCGTGGGTGATGCCATGCTTATACTTGTTGTGAACGGGATGCAACGCGTCGATGGCCCTCTGGAGACCATTGTTGGCACTCTGGCCTTGTCCTGGATAAGAATGGTTGCATGTGGGCCGCCAGTCTTGGTGTTGATGTTGCAAGTGGCTGTGTTTTGATTGGTTGGTTGCCAATGTACCCGCTGCTCGGCGTCGTATGCAAGCGTGACCAAGCGCATCGAGACCGAGTGCGCCCAGCAAGCAGACCGAACCCGTTCGCTGGCAGTGGTACTGTTGTTGTGCTCTAATGTCACAGTGACTCACTTGCCCAGCGACCTATGTCCCAGCTGGGAGGCGTACTACGCCAACACGCTCACTGACGTGGATTGGATGGATCTGCGCTACGACCTGTTCACGTTGATCCAAGTCAACAGTTTCGGTCCTGTTCTGGTGCGACTTGCTTTGCACGACGTCCACTCAGTCGGACAACAAGAATAGAAAATTTCATTATTGACATGGCAATTAAAAAATTAAGCGTTTCTCCTTTTTCCGTTCATTCGAGTTCATGTTCAAATTGCCAGGGCAATCTGTGCATTCTGCCCAGTCACGACTGCAATGACTCAGCGTGACTCATTCTATTTGTGTCTATCAAACACACTTGGTGGCTGCACGTTCATCCAGTTGGTTGGTGGCTGTCAATCTCCATTTCTCTCTCTCTCTTGGTGGCTGATCCTTTTCTGGTGGCTGAGCATATCAAATGCGCCGATTTTGATGACAAAACAATTTTAACGTTTTTTAAAATAAATTGCTTGAAAAAAACTGAAATTTACAAAACCGCGACTTTTCCGATCGCCCTCACAGACACGAAATCCCCAGATTCCATCCCCCTCTCTCTCCATGCTGCATCCTTTGCTTCCCCGGCAACCAGAAACTCACTTCCTCCCAATGCCAATTCATTCACATCAACTGCCCCCTTTTCCACATGCGACGGTCTCAATCTCTTGACAACAAAGAATGCAACAAGTCCAAACACACATATTACAATCAGAACTCCACCAACTACACCGACAATCTGACCGGCAGTCAACCCTTTGCCTGCATTCAACGAGCCCGAGTCTGGATTGGATGAATTACTGCGCACAAGAGTCGACCCCACATTCGCAGACAGTGCCACTCGGCTACCACTTGGAAGTTCATTGCTCATTGTCACGGCACGTCGCTTCAGCGCTGGCTGCATTGTCCCACCAGTACCACTGCTACCGCCACCGCCAATTGACGTCGGTGGAATCGACGCGCCAAATCCAAGATCGAATGAAAACGTGTACGTCACACCCGCTTCCTTTTTCGCCAACAAAAACCCGCGCTGCGGCCCAGAACAAACAAGACGCGCCCCACCACTTTCCGCTACATCCTTGTACGATGTAAGCGTATTATTCATGACACGCGCTGTCGTTGTAAACGTACTTGTCCCAAACCCGGCATTCACGAGCGTGAAACATGTTGCATCCATCAAAACGGAAGCTGCCTTGTCGTTTAGGGATACGCTGAGTACGTCAATGTACATGCCGGCTTCTTGCAGTTCGCTGCTGTGGAGAACAAATTGCCATACATTGTCGGCCAATAGGATCACGCTTGACCCGGTGTTGATGTCTTGGACCATGCCTTCCACGCTGAATGAGTTGACTACAAGGGCAATTGCGCATGTGCTCGTTGTTGTGGCTGTGATTGTAAACGATTTCTGTAATGTCGGGCTATTGGGCCGACATGATCCCACGCTGCTGATGGTTTGCGGAGTATCCACCAGGCAAATTTGCGCCATAAATTGCACCACAACAGTATCCCCGCAATTCTCCAGCGCAATCTCTGGGAAAATAAACTGGTTTTCCACGCCCTGATTCACCAAATACGTGCCCACAAAGTTTGTTGAAAACCCAGGATAATCTGACGCCCCTTTCATCTCAGACACAATATGATTGGTATCATTCGGAATCCCGCCGAGAACCAAACTCAAAGTTTTGGTTATCGCGTTAAAGTCCTGTGAAATCACTAAAAATGTCGTGTTTCCATAGTTGCAGATTCCATTGGCACAGACAGACCCCGTGGGACATTTTGCACCATTACAAAGGCATTCGCTTGAGGAAAATGGTTCGACAGTTGGACATGCTTTGTAACAGGCTCCATGCGTCAATGTCCCGTTTTGAAGAGGAACAGTAGCAAAACAGGTTTCATCTGCCTTGTCACAGGCACATTCCCAGCTTGGTCCTTTGCACTCGCTTCGACCGCATGCGGGGATTGGCAGTGCAGTGATGGAATCGCGGCAGTAGTAGTCTGGTCTGGCCACGTGGTTGTTGCAGTTACAAGGAGTGGCGCCAGTATTCACTCCGACGTTGCATTTTTGAAGGCATGTTCCCGTGAAGCACAAACTGCCAATTTTACAGAAGTCGCCTGGGGTTTGCCAAAGAGATTTTAGTGTCCGCGTCATACTTATTTCAATAAACAGAAACTTATGGCTTCAAGCTTACCCAATGGCCTCGCTGCAGCAAATGACGCAGTTTTCACGCTTGAATTTAAAGAAGCTGTGTCATCGATCAAAAGACCAGGCGTGCTTGCGCCACAGACGCAATTACTCGTCAACCCCTCAGAACATCCCGAAACGCAAGTTCCCGAAGCACCCTCTGCCACACATGATTGACCCAACCCCGTGCAACCACATTGCGAAAATGGCGCAATGCACGCATCATCTCCACAAGAGGCCACACATAACCCTCCTACGCAGCGACTCCCATTCCCACATAAAACTCCGTTACATGCGCATCCAGTGTCCAAAGCGGGTGCAGTTCCATTACAAGATTTCGCGCAGATTCCATTGAGGCTTCCTGTTCGACTTACGCACATGTCCAGCGTGGAACTACATCCACATGATGTAAAGGGGGATTCACAGCTTGATTCACCGCATTTGCTTGTAGGAACGCGACATGCTCCGTTACTGCAAACTTGCCCTGCGGAACAGGTATAAGTTCCACAAAGGCATACGGACCCAATAGCAACGACTCTGTCTGTGCAGGTGATGGATGTTCCATTGACTGTCCCGTTTGCTGCGACGATAGTGTCTTGGGTGGGCAAAGTGGCATTTGCTGCATTGACTGGGTTTCTGCTGGAGCTGCCACTGATGATGGCTGTTGTGTTTCCTTTCACAAATGGTTCAGCACAGACACCATTGGTACCCCCCGGCCCGCAAACGTGACCCTCTACGGAGCACGTACAAAGAGTGAATGGCGCAACACAACCAGAATCCCCACACTGTGGGCTTGTAGGAAAACATTTCGCTCCAACACAGGTGTTCCCCTCTCCACAAAACACACCCGCGCAGGAACAACCCTTTGCAGGCCCAACACCGCATTCCACTGCGCAATATCCATGGTTGTTTCCGCTTTGTGAAATGCACACTTGGCCAGCTATGGCGCATCCACAAACTCCAAACGGCGCAACGCAGTTATCGCTTCCGCAAGTAACACTTGTTCCACAAACTCCGCTCGAATTGCAAACTTGTCCAATCCCGCAAAACGCTGTTCCGCATGCACACACGGTTCGGTCGCCAACAGAAGGGTTCGCAACCAACGCAGCTGAAACAATGCAATTTTGGATAGGTATGCATTGAGAAGACAGCGTACAGATGTTTCCTTGAGGGCATAATTTCCCCGTTTCGCAGGTGCAACCGGTTAATGGTGTAGGCGCGCCAGGTATGCATGTTGCCGCGCAAGTTCCGCGGACGTTGGTTCCTCCTGTAACGCATATTTCGCCTTGATTCGGGCATGGACATTCGGATGGGTTCGTGCACCGTGGCCGACCGCAGGCAGGTGGAACGTTACATGTTAAATCAGTGGATGATGCAAGTGCAGTCGGAGAAATCATGCAAATCTGGCCCGCGACACAGAGTTCTGATTTACAGGCGCACAAGGACCCAGGCGCGACAAGGGTCCCGCCGCACGGATTTGGAGACACACAAATTCCGTTCTTGTTAGTTCCTGCTGGATCGTCGTAACAAGATTGCTTGGCATCGCTGCACGCACATCCGGCGGTATTCGTACATTGGCTTGTCCCGCAGAGAGGTTTACACTCCAACCCATCTTTACAAACGCTCCCTTCACCGCACAATCTTCCACTACATGAGCAGCCGCTCCCAGTTAACGGAACATTGTCACTCGCGCATTTGGTCACACAGATTCCATTCACGTCTCGATCGCTCGGTTGTAAACACGCTGTATCATGGCTCTGGCAAACGCAGTTCCCCACTGCATTGGTTGGACACGCGATCGTTCCGCATACAGGTGCAGCAGTTCCACCGAGTAAACAGACGCTGTTTTTGGGCATGGCGGCTCCATTGCATACACATGCGTCTACTTGAGATTGCTCACCTACGGAGCAGGGTTGCAGGCATTGTCCATTGCGGCCAGTTCTCGAGGCCACGCAAACATTTCCAGGCGCAATGGTTTCGCAAGTACATGAAGAGAGCGCGTTCGAAGGACAAGTCGGCGTTTGACAGACTGCAATGGCGTCCAAGACACCCCGCTTAGAACGAGAAGACGCAGGGGCAGCCGGGCAAAAGTAATTTGCCAAGACAGGAATTCCGTTGCAGACGCATCGATGTTTTGTTTCCAAGTTTGGTTCGCACACAGACAAGCACTCTCCGGCATCTTGTTTGGATCCACTGGTTGATGGGAAACATGTGCCACCGTTTAAACTGCAGGCGCATTTACTCTTGTCTGTGATGGTTGAGCAGCTTGGTGCCCCGCAGGCAGCGACGGCATCCCCTGTTGCCGGGCAGTAAGAACCAATGGGAGCTTTCTTATTGTTGCAGAGGCAGTCGATAGCAGTAAAGCCGTTTTTCATGCATTGTGGCAAACATACTCCAGAATTAACAGTGGATGTTAGACTGATGGATGCGCAAGTATTGGATGAGTCGGGGCACGCGCAAGATTGAGAATTTTCGCAGTAAGGGAGTCCACACTCCTTTTTGGACGTTACAACAGAATCGGATGGGTCACAGTATTGTCCAGGAGGAACGACACTGTCTGCGCAATGGCAGGATGTGGTTGCACGGTTGAACGCATTGACTTCACACTTTGCCAGACATTTCCCGCCGGCACATTGACTTCCAACGGGGCAAGGAGATACTGGATTGATTGTATTCAGCATCTACATCAAGCGAGCATCACTCGAATCAAAGGAACTCACATCCACAACGACAGGTATTGCCTGCTACAATTGCACCTTCGGAGCATCGATTGACACAAACACCATTCAAATCAGCACCGCCGTCGACACAGAACTGGCCTGAAGCAAAGCACTTGCAACCGCTAAAGAACGGACCCTTACACGTCAAAGCTCCACACTTTGGCGCCAACACGCCCCCATCAGCGGGACAAACAAAGCCGTTAGACACGGCCACGCCGTGACACGAGCACGTACTCGTTGCTTCAACAGTGCGGCTACATATGGGCAGGCATGCACTGGAAGCAGTCCCATTACTTAAAACAGAGAGTGAGCAGACGAGACTTGCATCGGGACACGCGCAGTTTGCGGGGCTTGTGCAAGCTGCATCTCCGCATGCGAGGGGTTGAGCGCGTGGCATGCAGATACTGGGGACAAGAGTACCCTCACAGTTGCAGCTTTCTCCTGCTGTAGTCGAGATTGTTGCCGCGTTACTTGTTGAATTTGCAACCGCGGTACTGACAGGACAGCGAGGAAAGCATTGGTTATTGGAGCACAGACTTCCAACGCCACAAGTGGTTCCTAACGCCGAAATAAGTGAGAGTGAGTTCAAGTCGCATTCAATCGAGAAATATCTTTTTTTTTACCTCCACATTCACAGTCGCCTCCAGCGGGAATTGTTGAAGTTCCACAAGTCGACACACATAGTCCGCGGCCAGCACCTAAGCAGGATTGATTTGGTGTCAAGCATTCACAAGACCCGGACGCATTGCAATTGACCGATCCGCATTCTGCTCTGGCAGCGGCATTAGTTTCAGGAGGACAGAACCAGCCAGGTAGCGCCGGAGATCCATGGCAGTTGCATGACCCTGTCCCAGTATTCCACGCTCCCGCACCGCATGAAGGAAGACACTCGCTGTTGAGGCAAAGAGACCCACTTGGACACGCATTGCCTGGGGAAAATAATTATTAAATCAACATGAAGTTTTCGATGATAACTCAGGTCGCTCAACTTGAACAGCTGCATCCGTTGGGCCCCACTGTTTTGGCATCACAATTTGCGAGGCACACAAATTTGGGTCCAACCGCGTTTGGCTTGTCGTGTAATCCATGAGTTGCAGCGCACATCTGATTGGATGCATCGGGGCACGCGCACGTGGCAGCATCCTGGCAAGCATCGTTGCATGGCGCAAACGCATCACCACCAACTGCCATGCAAAGGGATCCAGCTGCAACACTCTTTCCATTGCATGCGCATGTTTCTTGAGCGACAGATCCATCGATCGGACATTTCGGCAAGCACGCCATTGGTTGGTCTGCTGGCTTTCCATTCAAAGGTGTGCATGCGTCCGACTGGTTCGGACATGAACAAAACGCAGGAATGAGACATGAAGGAGTGGCGCATGCTGGACGTGCGTCGCCAGTAGCAGGACATATAAAGTTTGCGGGTATTTCTTTCGAATTGCATGAACAAGGCTCCGTCAATAAGATATTTGTGGGACACTGCGAAAGGCATTTTCCGAAAGGAGATAATCCATTGATTCCTGTCGCGCAAACTTTGCTAGCACTCGAACAACCACACAAATCAATCGAAAATGCTCCTTGTGTGAGTGCAAGTGCCGTTGAAGAGCACGATGGTGTTTCGCAAGCTCCAGCAAATTTCCCGTCCTTTGAGCAATACTGGCCGGGACCCGTAATATTCTTTGCATTACACATGCAGGATACAGCAGCGCTTGAATCCGGCGCACAGTTTGGAATGCACACGCCCCGATTCGAACCAAATGGAATCGATGGAACCAAACCGCGAATGGCGCCCGACACACACGTGGATGCAGAACTACAAATACATGATTCCGGGTTTGTTGATGAACAAGCTGCAGATCCGCATGCAGGCGCTGGTACAATGGATGTGTCTACCGGACAGAACCAATTCGGTGGAATTCGGACATTTGGATTTCTGCACCGGCATACAGAGTCAGTGATTGAATTCAACGTGCATGCAGGTATTGATTCGAGTGGAATGGGTACTGGAATTGAATTCGAGACGGGGCAGGAATATCCAATATCAGTTCGAACACCGCCGCAATTGCAGGGCCGAGAAACTGAGACGCCGTCAGCTTGGATGCATGTTGGCAAGCATGCGCCATTATTCGACCGTCCCTGGGCGTCTTCGGAAAAGATGCATTCGTTCTCAGGAGGACACAAACAGTTTGAGTTTGCTGATGGCTCGCAATTTACAGATCCGCAGACTGGCTGGGAACATGTCCCTCGAACGACTGTTTCGTTCTGGGCAGTTCCTGTGAAGCTAGATCGAACGCTGCAAGCAACATCGTTGCCGCCGCCCTTTTCGAAGTTAAAAAAAATAATTAAAATCTTCGAGCAAAGCGGTTTAAGACCGTCAAATACCTGGCATGAAGTCCAGTTCCGAAAGGCGGCGATCCAAAAGACATCGCCGCTTAAAGAGTCGGGCATGGATGCGAAAGGAGGACCACCCCCGCAATTGCAGACATGCCACGAGGCTGCCGTTGTTGCGCCGAATGCGCCTTGCACGAGTTTAGTGCTGCCCCATCGTGGGATGCTGTCCAAGTAATGAAGTATCAACCAATGAAGCATCAGTTAAAGAGGGGAGGGGTTGTCGCGTATGTTAACTCACGCAGTGTTTGCGTATCCGCACACGCAGGATCGCGAGGCAGAGTCGCACGTGCTTCCGATACCACAAGGCGCACCGAAGCAATCGCACGTGGCGTCGATGCCAAACAGTTGTGCATCCAGGGCGCAGTCGCGAGAGACGCAAGAGTGTTTATTGGTGACTGCGCTGAGAGTGCAGTGCTGACCTGTTTTAATGATCAAGTTGAGTTCAATACAGACATGAACAAAGGTGAGGAATGAGGGACTCGTGAACATCAAGTGTCTCAGTACCAAAGAAAGGAAAGGATACCTTTCTTGCACACTACGTTTTCGTGCCACGGCCCACATGCACACAGCTCATTCACGCACTCCCTCTCAACAAACTGGCCTGCAGCACCAGCCAGCATCGTGCCGAGTACAATAAATAGAGCAACCAGATGTGAAATCCGAATCAGGGCCATTTGATGTTAGGTTGCAGTGGAAATATGCGTGGGCTTCTCTTTGAGGTCCTTTTGATGTATTTCTTGTGTTTGCTGTGTGGATATGTCAGTGTAGGACCGCTGTTGAATGATGCGTCCTGGCTGGCGTTGAATATCCTGTTCAAATTATTGGGATTTCGCTTTGAACAGGAATGGAATCTGAAAACCACGGCATCAGCAACAGCGACCAACGCGTATGTGATGTGGATGAACATACCGGTAATAAGTGGTCGCAGTTGATGCCGAGCAGATATATAGAGAGTCTGGAATGTAGTTACCTCTCACGGGACTGAGTGAACTCGCTGAGCAACCGTTGGATAGTTGAAGAGTAGCGATCAGAGGTTTTCCGAGCAAGATTCGATCATAGTCCGGTAGATTGGTCCTCGTTGCCAGCTGCGCGCACATGCAAGGCAAGAGGAAGGCCGATTGTTCAAACTTGGCGTTTTCATAAGTGGGAAATTTCCGGCAAAATGTCCAAGACAAAGTTGAATAAATCTGCGAAATGTCCGGTGGTAGTGGGTCAGCATGTCAGCTGCCCGTGTTGGCGCCCGGGTGCAGTTGCTTGATGCAGGTGCTTAATGCAGGGACGGTGCCGTTGACATGGCCATCCAAATATCCTGAATCACGCGCATCCGATGCATTCCGATTGATGACCAACTGACCGACTAACGACAAGGTGCTTCAACCACTGCGGCATCGACTAATAAATAACAACGCTTGAAGCTAGGAGCATCCGTGAAGCAATGGTGCCCTGAGCATGTGAACACTCAGTGCTAAAAACATATAACATAAAAATCTGGAAATGGTGAGCAAACCCAGCATCCATCCAGACAACACCGGATCCTCACCGCTTCACGGACACTGAAAACAGACTGGACGCAAAAAGGGCCTCTCTAACGACGAAAAGAAGACGCGGCTGCTCGAACTGTTTCACGAGTCGGTGAGTGCCAAATCCTGTGATGCTATGGGACGGATGATCTCATGTTTCCCCCCTTTGGCAGCGCGATGTTTGGATTCTGAAGGTATCGAAATGGCGCTTGTTCATACAGATGTCTCTAGTTCTGACCCCTGACTGTGCTTGAATGAAAAAGGATCTTGAGCGAGTCGCTGCGAAGGATAAGGGAATCGGTACTGTTCCATCTCCATCTCATGCAGACACAATGATCCATTCTGATATCTCGATGCTTAGTCCAAAATACGGTCAAGGATATCTTGGACCAGCTTATTGTGAGTCATGTCCGAAAAACAACGAACCCTTCAAACTCACCACACACCCACACATATTCGACAAATCAAACGTAATAACTAGAGCGATAATCTCGTCACGATGGAAAAGATTGGAATCTCCAATTATTTCTGGAGTTTTCCTGGCGCGGCAGCGGCACAACGAAGAAATGCGCTTCAAGATTTGGAAGAACAAGTCGCATCTGCGAAAAAGCAGCGAATCGAATTGGATTCTCAGATTGAAAAGGCACAAATTGGTCGAGAGGATACGGTGGGAAACCTTGAACAAAAGTCGAGAGACCGTGTCACTAAAAGCTCAGTTGAAAACAGGAAGAACGCGCGGAACTTCTTGCGGCATATAAAGCATCCACTGAATTACAAGCATCGCTGAAGGCGGAACTGGTTCAATTCAAAGATTGCGATCCAGCCCTGATTGATGCAAAAGGTAACAAGAGGGGCATACACAGAAACGAAAATCAGAACCGCCATTGAAAAACGAAAGCGTTCTTGTTGGTCATCTAATTACTTCATACACAGCCAAAGCCGCCGAGAATGCCAAAATCGCGGCAAATCGGTGGACAGACAACATCTTTTGCCTTAAGTCATATTGCCGAGACAAGTTCAGCATTGACACGGCCGACTTCAGTCGGCATTTTTCGATACCTGGCGACCTGGACAACCTCGACTGAGGTGGCCAAGCAAAACTGTGGCAAGAAGTGAAATGGTTAAAATAAATGTCCCAAATGTCAGATTCGCATGCACCACGCTTCCAGCAGACTCTTTCTTCGAACGAGGATGTTGTGCGCAGTCTCTTTACACACGTGGCGTTTGCGCATGCCGTGATTGCGGGTCACGGCACTGAAAGTGAGGCTGATGGGCTGGTGCGTGTTGACCTCAGGGAGACGGTCTCACTTGTAAGCATTCGTCGGATGACTATGAATGACTCTTGATTTATGATGCTGCAAACAGACACGGCAACTGCTGGAGAGTGCTCTCTCCAAGACATCAACAACCAACTCAAACCCATCCAACACATCAACATCCGAGTCCTTAGAAAACACATCCAGCATGAACAAAACCCTCGCAATTGCTTCAAGTTGCAGTGCATTTTCCATCTGCGCAAACACGCCAAAATTCAGTGCTCGAGCAAAAGAACTCCTTCACCTTTCTTTGACACCCGCGCTCACAAATCTTTTGCGCAGCGCGTCTTGCTGCTACGAAGTGCGCTTCAAGGGCCGCACAAAGGAAGAGGGGGCGGCCTGGAACGGCACCAAAATATATGTGCATGCGCCAATGAGCGACCCTCTTTTTGTTTATGTCCAGACTGTGCTGTTTGGTTCCAATGGGGAGAGTCAGAATGGTGTCGATAATAGGGATATACATCATGAAGATGTTGAGAAGGAGACTGGGAATACGAGCAACCCGGACCAACAACAACAACCGTCCGTCTTTCGGCAGAAATCTCTCTCTCAGCTCGAATGTAAAACACGCGTCATCAACATTGCCATCTCGCTGATGGCTTCATCCCATTCAATTACATCGACCGCTTCAACACCCAAAACTATTTCAATCGCAACCTTGGCCAGACGCGTTCGAAGACTGTATTATCAGCAACATATTCTCACTGAAGCTGCGCCGGGATCAGCACCATATTATAACCTAGGAACGTCTCCAACGGATCCTGAATATGACTTACACGAAGAAAGCGTTTCTGCGGAGGACCTGGAATTGGAACGTGTCCAGTCAGCCGTTCCTCGTAGGAAATGGCCTTTTCTGTGGATGGACTGGAATTTTGTGCGTGGTGCTACTTCGAAAGCCATGTTTCGTAGAAACTTGTTTGATCAATGGATCCCGCTCGTTGTTGACAATGGGATGGGAATTGCGCAAAATGAAGGTTCAAGTCAATCTGAAAAAACAGTCCTGGTGGTGGACGTTGTGGAAGACAATGGTGCTCGAGAATACCCTTGGGTCGTGATTATGACTCTGGCTTCAGAAATCTTGCCCGCAGAGGAAACGGATCGAGTGTATGAAAAGGTGGACTCGCTTTTGGATCGAGTCGCTGGTTTCATGACAGTGCACGATATCCCTGCACGTGCCGCTGTTTTGGAATTGCCTGAACCCTCAGGCGACGCTCTCGCGGGCGAACAAATTGTCGCTAGAACCGTCATTTTGCCGTACTTGAAGACACTGAACCCAAGTTTACTGTTGATTGAGTGCAAGGAAAGGCTGGAAGATGCAAAGGTGGGGCCCAGGCGGGAGATTCGTTCTTTGCTCGCGACTCTGAAAGATACTGCCACGAAACGACGGACAGAGTTCAGAAATGCGGTCTCGAATATGAAAGTTCAATTTGTCGCCAGAGATGACGATGAGAAGGAGTATGAAGGCAAGTCAGAAGGAGAAAATGCGTCACAAAAATCAACCACGAAAAGCTTGATTGATCAAGTTTTGTTTGATGGATTTGTGGATCCTGTTAAATCTCTGCTCGAGGTACGTAACAGCTGCGGGTGCTTTTTATTAGATTTGGCTCATCTCACATCCCATCCAGAAACTAAGGCCACCAACTGGAGTGCAGCTTCATCGCCACCAGTTTCTATCGAACTTGCAATCCATCATCACAAACGCATTTGGGCCAGGATACACAGCGCATCTGTTTGGATCCAGTTTCACGACCTTGGCCAACCCGACAAGCGACGCAGATGTCACGATTCTTTTGGATGACCCGGCTGTTCACCCGTCCACACATCCAATATCAAACATGTACTTGCTTGCTGCCATCTTGCGGCATCATGGAATGCAGAATGTTTTCCCCGTCGCAACCGCAAAAGTTCCGATTGTCAAATTTTACGATCCTGTTTGTAAACTGAATGCAGATGTTAATGTTGGGAATGCGCTTGGAATTCAAAATTCGCGCATGATTATTGAGTACATGAGGGTGGATCCTCGAGTGCGGGATTTGATTTTGCTCGTCAAGCATTGGGCAGGGAAGCGTGATTTGAATAATTCGGCGGAAGGAGGCATGGCTGTGGCTTTTGCAATTTCTGAGTGATCTTTCCGATCTAACCGCTTTGCACTCAATCTCACAGGAACTTTTTCATCTTATGCATTGACATTAATGTTGCTCTCATACCTTCAAATCGCCAAAGTTGTTCCATCCTTGCAAGCTCTGTATCCCAGCAATGAATCCCGGCAGTACATTATTGCACGCGTCAATACTCCCATGCTCAAATCCACGCGCTCCAAGCAGGACGCAAAAGCAACTGCCGCAAGAGTTTTTGCAGAATACAAAGATCGGCTTCGTCAAACTTCCAACACACAAAAAAAACAAGAACCTGAGTTACCGAATCTCGAGTCGTTGAACCTTGTCGACAACAATGCAGCGATGGAGGAATCTATCAAATCGTTCCTTGTCCATCAAATCCCTGCGAGTTTGGATGCAGGGATGGTGTTTTGGGATGTTTCGTTTGTGCCTGCGAATCATGCTGCTGTTGCGCCGTTCATCCGCACGCCGTTTGTTGACGAACGAAGATATCTGCAATCACTGGTGCATGTTCTTCACGGTTTCTTTGAACATTACGGACATGTGCATCGGTTTCACAGCAGTCAAATCATTTCAGTGCGGAAAGGTGGTGTGATTGGACGGCGCGAGACGCATGTGGGATTGAATATGAGGAAGCCTGGGTCAGAAAAAGCAGGAGAGTTGACAGTGGTTGTTGAGGATCCCTTTCAGTTGGATCGGAATACAGCTGGAATGGTGAAGCAGGTGAGGAAACTTTTTTTGATTGCGATTGCGTGAGTTTTTGTTGTCTTTTCTCAAGTCCAAGCCATTGCAGGTGGTGCCCGTAATCAACGAGTTTAGGCGTGCCGCGGCACTGTTGAGTCGGATGGTGATGGAGGAGACTGTCGATTATACCGCCCTGGTGGATGAACTCATGCAGCCTTACACGGCATCTGCAGCTGAGAAATCCGGATGAACACTTGTTGGTTTATTGGAGAGTGTGTGAATAAAGGTAATGTTATTTGGTGAGGGGTTGGGCGAGACTTCTCTGGATTTCTTCACCGACATTTTGTTTCATTTTGTAAAACTTTGAAACATGGACTTTGAGTTCTGCGACCCGCCTTCTGGCGCCCCTGCTGTCACGTACGAAATGGTGCTTCAAAGGCTGGCAAGCTTCTATGGCTTCTCTGACGCAGCTGCTGCCCTGGAAGCGGTCGCATCCATTACCGTACCACGATTGCCCAGATCTGCACGATCGAAGTACCCTGCCTGGTGGCAACCGTGGAGACCTACCTGGGCACTGTTCCGGAAGAAGAACAAGTACGAATTCCTCAATGGCATTCTCACCTTCATACCGGACCAGGTATTGAGGGAGGAGTATGCCGCAAAGTTTTACTGGACTTTTGGGTCATCAAGGCTGCCTGCTCCCAACACGGACGAAGGAACCAACTGCCGACAAACGTTCTTGTTGCTATCAATGAAGCATTCCTGGACTCTGACATCGTTCACACCTTCCGTGCTCTGACTCGCATCCGTTATCCGGATCATTTGGCGCAAAAAGTGCCGAATTGTTAAATTTTGAATTGTTCATAATTGGCACAATTTTGCACGTCGCCAAATCATGCCAGCAGTTCGCACAATTTTTTTGCCCAAGTCCATCTCCAACAACATCTCCAACCACAAATAGAAAAAAAAACGACTGCGAGAATGAACCAGAACAACTCTTCCAACACAGTCTTCCTCACGGCCGATGCGCAGAGTAAGCATGCCACCGGCGCTCGGAGCGGCCAAGACGCGGTCCAGTGGCAGGCTGTTGAAGTCGACTTCGCTGCAGGCACCGCCAACGATCTGGCTGCTGCAAACAAGGAGCGGAAGCCGTTCCAGGACTCGTACTTCCCTCGCTATGAATACACCAACTCTGGCGGGGACATGGACATTGAAGGTGATTCTTGCACCCTCCTGGATTCGGCGAAATCTGACTTGTTTAACAATGCACAGAGCGACCTTCGTGGGGCTATGCGCTGGTCCTTGGTCTGCAGCACCTTCTTGCCATGTTCGGAGCGACTGTGCTGATCCCAAGTCTGATGGGCTTTGATGTGAGCACGACGCTGTTCTTCTCTGGAGTGGGAACGCTGCTCTTCTACGGGCTGGTTGGTGGGAGAGTGCCGGCGTATCTCGGCGCCAGTGCAGCCTTCTTGTCCTGTGTCAACACCGCAACGGCGTACAAACCCGCTTTCTTTGGCCAGCTGAATCCAAATGTGCGCATTGCCCAAGGTCGCTTTTCCTAGAACAACTTGACTTTTTTCATCACATGGATTACAGCAAACCCTAATCGCTAACACTTTGAAAACACAGGCGGTATCTTTGTCGTCGGAATCGTGTACGCCGTAGTCGGAGCAATCGTCCACTTTGTCGGGTCAGCGTTCCTGCAGGTGCTGATGCCCCCTCTTGTCAGCGGTTCTGTGGTCATGGCCATTGGTCTGAACCTTGCCGGCATCGGGGTCAGCAACGCCAACGCCAACGTTGATGCGCCGTGGCAAACGTGTGTTGCTATTCTTGTCATTGGCGCGTTTGCGGCGTTTGGGCCTGGATTTTCGAAGCAGATTCCCATTTTGTTTGGGCTTGTGTTGGCGTATGTCATTGCTGTTATTGCTGGGTAAGTTGAAAAGCGTCTATTTTTTGGATGGTGTTCTGTCACTCAACTTGAATTGCTCTCTCGCTCCCCCAGATCCAGAAACGGTCGTCCGCTGGACTACACGTTCCTCAACGAAGCTGCATGGATTGCTGCCCCAAAGTTCACCGCCCCTGTATTTGATGGATCCGCTACTGCCACGATTCTTCCTGCCGTGATTGTTCTGCTGGCTGAAAACATGGGACACGTGGCCACCATTGGTGTGTAATTTTTACTTTTCGCGACTTTGCGCTATGAATTAAGATCTCATTCATGTAAACCCGTTAGGCTCCATCACCAACCGCGACTTGAACGGATACCTGGGCAGAGCATTCTTGGGAGACGCGCTAGCGACAATGATTTCGTCTGTCGGAGGTGGCGCTGGTGTCACCACATACGCCGAAAACATTGGAACCATGGTAAAAACCTCAAAGTCCAAAAATGCTGTTTTCACTTCCAAAATATCTGTTTTATTTTGTCACTGACACTGCTCACGACCAGGCCGTCACACGCGTATATTCGAGTTTAATCTTCATCTTTGCCGCCGTGTTTGCAATCATTCTCAGTTTCATTCCCAAATTCACGGCATTAATCAACACGATCCCGCCTGGCATCTGGGGGGGTGTCGAGATTATTCTGTTTGGGCTCATTAGTATCACGGGTGCCAGAATTTGGGCGCAAAATAAGGTGGATCTTGGAGAGCCAAAGAATTTGTTTATTGCCGCTGTGGTTGTTATTTTGGTATGGTTTTTCTTTTGTTTTTTTGTTTATCAATATGTTGTCTGACCTTGAGTGGGGATGTTTCTCAGGGTGCCGGTATGCCATCTCTCCCAGGAGGTGTAGTGAAGCTTAGTTCAACGTTCCAATTGGATGGAATTGGTTTGAGCGCGATTGTCGCGTTGGTGTTGAACTTGGCCGTGTTTGTGATCCCTGATGCGATCAAATCTCTCGTTGAGAAAAGGAAGCAATCTTGAAGAAAACGCGTCTTTTAACTGAAAAGAAAAAGAGTGTTTCGAAGGTTTTACTTTTCGTGTTTTTATATGATGAGGTGTTGCAAACGGAGTAAATTAACTGCGTATTCTTACGAAGAATGTTTTCTTGGCAAACAACCAACTGTTAAAGTATAGTTTATTGTATTTGTGTATATTCACTAGTCGAAGCTAATTTGGCGCAAACAGAAAACAGACGCGAGGAGTGAGGTGGGAAGGATAAAAATATACTACAGTGGTGCACTGCGCCATTGCAAGCAATCAAAACATCCCATACTCAAACAGCGAACACTCCCATAAGCATCCCAATTACACAGACTCCTCCGGAAATCAATTCTGGAGCACTGCTCGCGTAAAGGTTGTTCGCTGCAGGGGCTGGGGAAGGGTTTCCTTTGGATCCTTGGTCACTCACCGGGTCTACAGACTTGGGCTTACTTGCAGCAGGTTGATTTTTTTGGTATGTTCTGTCACTTGGGTCGGTGTCTTGTTGAGGAGGCACAACACTTGAAGTTAATAAAGCGCACCCAGTCTCAACGAAAGGAATCTGCGGCAGTTGGAAGTATGATTTATAAGATACTTTATATAAAGATT
Organism: Chytriomyces cf. hyalinus JEL632; assembly: GCA_025435555.1. Lineage (NCBI taxonomy): Eukaryota > Fungi > Chytridiomycota > Chytridiomycetes > Chytridiales > Chytriomycetaceae > Chytriomyces > Chytriomyces cf. hyalinus JEL632. The sequence goes on along the minus strand of JAIWWG010000048.1, from coordinate 180,338 downwards.
CCTATTGAAGATTTGTACCTGCGCTTTTGCCTGATCTTTGTCAGAAGAGTCGCTGCACGATACGGTGATACAGCTTTCAAAGCGGGACACGCAGTCAACACGGTTTTGACAGAACTTGAAAACAGCGGCATCTGAAAGTTTAACCAGCTCCAACTTATTATCGAACAGGGATAATTAGTTTCCAATTATTCCATATGATGGGAGTTAATTACCGCGTAAAGACAGTCTTTCGCACACTGGGGTAAAACTTGGACAAAAGCACCGCAAATATTACACGCACTTGAACATGAATGATCGTCCAGAGGCGGCATGCTCGTTGTTGGCTTTGCCAGAGTTCCAGTTTCTTTCACTGACGTTGCATCGCTGATTGTCACTGTACCAGTGAGCCTGCTTGAAAAAGCAAACGACGTAACGGAATACACGACTGATGTTGCGCCTGAAGTTGTCGCACTCGAAACCGAGCTGGTTTGTGCACTTGATGATGCCGCTACACTGGTGGTCGGGATGCCCGTTGTAGAGCTGGCGCTTGAAGCACTTGACGAAACGGCAGATGAGGATGGAATAGATGAGGACGCCACAGTAGAAGAGGAAGAGGGTTTGTGAGTCGTAGGAACTGGTACTTCAATGTGAGCATCTGTGAAGGAAGGAAGGAGAAGTTGAGCATATTGCGTCAGATTCATGTGACTACTCACTGGCGGACATTTGGATCAAGCACGCGATCAAGAGTCTGAGAGTGAGCATTCCAAGTTATCTTTTTACTTTCTCTCCTGAAAACACGTCCACTATTTATACCAATGCAGTTCCCCGAAAATGGCATTTCTGAAAAATTGCAGAATTGTTCGGATCCAAGCAACCCCAGAATGGATATTGTCCATGTTGGATCTGAACCTGAACCAAAACGAAAAGAGAGAATCCGGACCTTGAAACTGGATGGATGTGAAAGCTGAGCTTGTTTTGCTTTTATTGCCAAGTTGTGACGGTGTGGAGCCTGACGAGACTGATGTCTGTGAGGATCGCTCACATACCAGTGCTTGCAAGAGAGAGGTGCTTCGTATTCGCTAATGGGTACCACCATCAGCCACCGCAACAGTCGCGTGCTTGGTCTCTTTGGATAATTACGATTGAAATAACGATAATATCGTCCATGGCAGCATCACCAAGGGCACCGAACCCCTTTGCCGATTCGTTAGTGCGTGCGCTGCTTCGAAACTGTCGCTTGTGTGGGGTGATGTCAAATGTGCTTCACATTTAACTTAAGTTAAATATTTAAATGAGCCACCACCAAGAAGCGCATGCTCAGCAGCGGCATCTGGTTGCGCATGTTGCGCTAAGTGGGGATACTGTCCGAATTGAAAGTCCGAATGAAGCTGAGAGTGCGGACGAAAACTCGGACAGGTGAGCCACAAGCAATACGTTCTTTTTGCGAAACTCAACCTCGGCAATTCCCACTAGATTCACGCTGGCTGTGAGTCAGGCGACTCTGATTGCGCCAGACTCGCTGATTGTACTTGATCAAAGCGGTGCCGTTGTTGTGAGGTGGCCTCGCGAAACGACATTACCGCTCTTTGTGTTTGACCATACAGCACTGAGTCAAGAGTCGGAGGGAGAGCCTCTTGATCTTGTGCAGAGAATGCCGCGAGTTGGTGGGTTCATTTTAATCGGGCTCTCGTATATTTTTGTTAACGATGCTTGTTCAAAACGCTGTCATCAGCACTTGTTCCGCTCGCATTCAACAGCGCAAATTCGATCAATGCCCTGCTTGCAAACTGTTTGGACGCATTCAGATCAAACTATACTTATGCGAATTCCGTCACGAGCATCGCGAAAGACCACGTTGCCTCAATCGAAAAACTCATTCGACGTATGGTTTCCATTGTTAACTTTTGGAACTCCAATTCCCTGCTCGCAAATTAGTTTAATCTTACGATTTACTTCATGACTGACCAGAGCAACATGTCATGGCGCAGGCGTTACGCGTTGCTGTCGTTAGCCTTCAGTCCCACTCAAAGTATGTGGATTTGACATCATGCCTGCGTGCGACCATTATTTAAATTTTTCGATTAGGCCTGCAACCGATGCGTTTGACCTATTTATGGCACATTCTCAACGCGAAATGTCAAGAAACAATCATCTCATACAAAGGTTGAACATTTCCCCCCATCATGCGTAGCAATATTCGATTAACCAAATTATCGGTGTTGAAGCTTTCCAGCCGACTTGCAAGCACTTCACCGGATACCCATTCATCCCTCCATTTCGAATTCAGATGAGCATAAATGTCTGTCTGATTATATACCCGAGCAGCGTCTTCTTGAATGGGCCGACAAGTGCCGATTAGCGCATGGTACATGCACACCTAGTTGTTTGTGTTGGTGTCGACAATTCATTTACCTCTTCTGCCCTTCAACTTTGCAGAAGAATTTGTTCGAAAATCGATTCAACTTGCGGACACAGTTCGAAATTTGAAAGCTGGAACTGAGATGGAAGTGAATCATGATTTGGATGTCGAGTTGAGCGAATTTATTATTTTGGTTTTATCGTTTCTGGTATTTACTCGGTATCATCATAGCTTTGCGGGTCTTTCCAACCTTCTTAAATCTGCGCAAGCAAATCTATCAACCCTGCAACAAACACTCAATCTGCTCACCCGTGACTATAACCGCGTTCAATCCATTCTCCAAGATATCAAATCCCGGGCGTCGCAATCCTCCAACAGTTCTTCCTTCTCAAACATGGCCAGCAGTATCACATCGACCTTCCAAGACGGACTCATTCCACAGCAAACTCTGACAGCGCTGGAAGGACTTCAAGAAATTCATCAAACGGAATATATCCCAGCTCTTCAATCCACCGACCAAAATATTCGCGCTAGTTTGACAGCAACAAGCACGAGCTACATGCATGCGTCCAGTGCGTTGCGCACGAGATTGCATGCCATCAGTCACTTGCAATCATCCATCGAAATGACCATCGCACCATCATTATTAAAACTGACGAATCAAAAAACGAGCCTGATCAAGGCGTTTGGGCAGCTACTGCATGTGCATCGAATGCCTGCAGCTTGGGGAGCTGTCATTATTGAAGTTGTGCGGAGGCGAGAGTTTCGCCGTGTATTTTTGGCCAGATGGGAGTTGTTTGTTTCGTGTTTGGGAAGACTTGCGGATTTGGAGCGAAAGAGGAGAGATGGTTTCGAAGTTGAGATTGGCCGATATTTGCCAAGAGAAGATTCTTCTGGATCAACTCCGGCGGCGTCAACGGCGAATGTGAATGCATCAACGACCACTGGCATTGGTAGTTCGAAAAGTAAAGTGATTGTCAAAGGTCTGGACGATGGGATTCCGAAAGTCGATGCGAAAGTCGTAAAAGGAGGGGACAGCTTGCCAAAAATTGGAAGGAATGACGTGATTGGTTTGTTTTATCAATATGCACAATTATTGCGTCAAAAGTCTTACAGTTTCATTTCTTGCCAGAATTTGAGATATTTATTGCTCAGATCCGCACGGCCATGAACGATGTGGATCCTTCATCCTCAATCCCTTCCGCGAATCACGCCATGAATTCATCTTACACGTCTTCAGCCAGAGGCGGAAACCCGACTGCCGATTCCATTTCGAAACTTCAAGCCACAATGACGAAAATGATGCCACAAATGGACACAGTATCCGCTGAGTTTGATCGACTCATTGCTCGATCTGGAGTCTGTGGAGACCGCATTCATAAATTGGAAGAAGAAAATGCAAGATTGAAAGCTGAACTTGGACAAATCCGAGGAACAAGCATGACACGAGGTGGTTCTGGTAATGGAAGCATGGGACTGCAAGCGCACTCTGCTCCCGCGACAAACGCCACAGTCCCGACTTCTCCGAGCTCGTTGCCTGTGAAGATGATGGGAAATCGGCGTGTTTCTGGGCTGGAGTTTGATCATTCTCGGGCGGAAGAAACGATCAAGGTATGGCGCTGCATGTTACTCTATGTGCCCGTTTTGTTCACACTCTGATGACCGGTTTTTCGTAATGGTTTTATAGGCTTATGAAACGCGCATCAAAACTTTGGAGGATTTGCTTCAGAAAAGCTACCACATGGGATCTTCTCGCATGATGGACGCATCTACAACTGCGCTTGCAGCAACGCCACCAAATCCTTCTTCCGCGACAGACGCGGCACTGTTAAATTCTCTTCAATCTGAAAACGCAACTCTTCGAACCCGCCTGAATCTACTGGAATCTCAATTCACGAGCCAAAGTACAACATTGCAGGATACTCAAACGAAATTGAAGGAAGTTGTGTCAGAAAGAAATAGAATTAAGGAAACTGTTGAAAGCGAGCGCTCCCTAAAATCACGCTGTAATGAATTGGAACGCGAAGTGATCGAACTGAAATCTCAACTGCAAGAAAAAGATCGAGAGGGGCGAGTGGTTGTGGGTGAAGTGGAGCGATGCGCTGGATTTGTGAGAGAAGTGTACGAACTGCTGGATGATTGTGCTGGAGCGTTCCAAACTCGATCTCAAGTTGAAGGTGGCGGACAGTTGGCGGCGGAGCATGGGAATTCGGGAATGGGTCATGCTGGGACTTCTGTCGATACTGCGACCCAAGGAAACCTTGATAGACGCTATTCTAGTGCCGCGAGCTCTCTTGGAAAGTATCACAGTCCCACATCGCCATCCGTTGGACTCATGGCGCTTGTCAACGCGGCTACGTCTTTCAGCGGTGGAGTTGCGATACTTCAAGCGCGAAACCACTCCTCCAACTCGCATTCGGGGGGAATCGGCCTGGGAGTGAACCCTGTCCCAGTTCTTGTGATACTCTCAAATCTACGAACAGATGAACGCGAAATTCGGCGAAGACTTCGTGAATTGCAAGATGATATTCGCTGTCAAGCATTAGAGCTTGCTGGATTGCAAGATGAACTTGCAATGGCTGCTGCGATGGGGTCTGACGGCGGAGCTGGTGGTGGTGGTCTTGATGGACTTCTTTCAGGGTCAAACTATGAAGGCGCAAGCGGCCATTTAAGCCCCAATACGGCGAATGGGATGGTATTTGGATCCCCGAGTGCTTCCTCTGGACCCAGCCATAGCGCAATCAGTGGAGGGGGTGGGGCAGTGATCCGAAGCTTAACTCTCCCTCTGGTTGAGGAGTTGACTGCAACTAAAAAAGAAGTTCACCGGTTGAATGCTGAACTGGAGGAAGCCACAGATGCTAAGGCGCAAGCGAGGAACGATATAATGGATTGGTCGGACAAATACGACGCGTTGCAGCTGGAGTTACCTGAAAAAGACGCTGCCATTCAAGACTTGAAAAATGCCTTGGCCCGTCTTGAAGCCGAAAAGGCTGAGTTTTTCGAAGCTAACGAGGAACAATCCATGAAACTTAAACACGCAGTGGGTGCCGTTTCTTTACTACAGTCGGAAAAATTGGCTTTAGAGGAAAAGATGGGCGAAATGGCCAAGTTGCTTCAAGATCTTGAAACTACGAAGCTTCACGCAGTCACCGAACTCGAAACACGGCACAATGAATGGACGACCATTTCGAATACTTTAGAATCCAGAATCCATTCTTTGCAAATCCGCCTCGAGGAACAGGAAGCCACTTACAAATTCATGCATGCTGAACATGATAATGAAATTGCAGGGTGGCATAAAGCGGCCGCATCGCATTCAGTCGAACACTCGAATCTTCAAAGCAAAATTTCTTCTCTCGAACGCGAGGTGTCAAAAGGTCTTCTCGCACTTCGCCAAAAAGAAGCGGACATGGAATCTTTGGAAGGCGTGTGTGAAAAGTTGCGCATTGTTTTGGGGAGGGAGAAGGGCCGCATCACGAATTTGAAAGAAAAGGTGGAAGATTGGAGTCTTGTATGCAAGATGGCCATGGAGTGTCTTACATTGCGGTTCGATGCTCTTGGGCGGGTTGGTGACACCTTGGCACGACTGAACGGATTCATAAGCACTTTCGCAATGTTTGGAACTGATTTGAATGATCCAAGTTCACTGGACGCAGTGGATGAAGACTCCCCGTTACGCTTGAAGCAGCTGTTGCATGAATCGTATCGGCGTGCACTTCAAGTCTCGTCGTCCCTGAGCAACAGCGCAAGCAATGACGGCGACCTGGACTCTTTAGGAGACGCGAAGATGCCTATTCTGGAACTCAGAGAAACATATTTGCATATCATTGGGCTTGTAGACTCTATCGATGTTTCTGGCTGGGCAGACTGTGTGGTTGAATCAGTGCACCGCTGGAAGGAACTCCTTGTGTCTCAAAGCCTCAAAAATTCAACGCCGTCACGAATTTCAAACAAGATTGCATTTTCTGGGTTTGTAGCGTCCGAGGCTTTGTTTCTTCTAAGGCTGATTCTATTCTTTTCCTTCACGCCAGGTTTAAAATCGGCGATCTCGCACTGTTTCTCCCGACACGGAATCCAAAAGCTTGGGCAGCATTCAATGTGAATGCGCCGCACTATTTCCTGTCAATATCATCGGCAGAAACGTTGTTTTCGGAGCAAATCAAGAACCGCGACTGGATTTTGGGAATCATCACGCTCATTGACCGGCGACAGGCACCGCCGCGTTCGAAAGGCTCCAACGGCAGGCCCACTCAGGACGCTGAATCAGCAGGTGACGCTGACGCGAATCCGTTTGGTCTGGCGTCAGGGACAAGTTACTTCTGGTGCGATGTGACTCCGTGGAATCGATGAAAGCGTCCATTTCAAAACTCTTCTTTTGTACATGCATAAATCAATCGAAATATTTCAAACTGAAGCAATAAACGGTATCCTTTGAGTTGTTTTTATTCGTGTGTTGCACGTTCTTTATCTTCGCCGAAAAGAAATCGAGATTCAGTGTCAGCCGAAAGCAACGCCAAAGATGCTTTCGTTTCCAGTGGGAGCCGCGAGGAGGCCCTGAATCATGTCCCACCACCTGTAAAAGAAGGGTTAGTACATAACGCGTGCTTTTGGGCGCATCGTCCGTCGGTCGGGCATTCATCGTCGGAAAGTGGCTCGCCGTTGTCAAGTAGCAGAGACAGCATCGTCGGGTTTCGATCTGTTGCTCCAGTGTACCATATGTAGCGGCCGGATTTCGGGTGGTCTCGATCTTGTGGCCGGTTCGTCATCTCGTATCCCAGGTGCACAGCATAGCGTTGCGTGTTTGACTTTCGTTCATCCCCCCGTTGACTCACCTTTGGGCCGCAATCCGAGCCGATCGTCTCGGTGGCACCTTAGCAGCGATTCGCTTGCTACGACGAACCCGCTCTTTCTTCACCCGGACCCTTGGTTGCACCTCGACTTCAGCAGCCACCGCTGCCACGGTGTCGTACTTGGCCTGCACCAGCACATCGGCATTGTCAGAGACAAGGCAGTCCATACGAAACTCCAACTCGACTTCGTCTGGGATGTGCCGCGTGACCTTGTACAGCTGCTCGTCAGTGTACCCAGTGAACTTGAAGCACGAATCCCGCTCCTGATCCGGCATCAAGTCCACCGTCACGGCCTTGAAGACACCCGCCGCAATGATACTGTACGGCAGGTCCGCCACATCGCATGACTGAACCAAATTCTCCAGGAGGAAGAATGCTCCTACAAACATCTTGTCTGGAATGGAAGGCGTCGTCATGAATTCGAGTGCAGCAGCGTCACGTCTCGTCAGCGCAATGTAATTGGCAAAGTAGACCTGCAGCCAGTCCAGGACAGTCGGGCAGCCCAGATTCCAGTCAAACTGTGAGATGATCGCATATTGCAATCCATCCATCACAGCTTGCGAACAACCGTGCGGATAGAAGGGATCCAAGCTTCGCTGCCAGTTGTCCTCCCTGATGAGCTCCGTGTATCCGGGCCGGCTGCTATGGTAGTAATCCTCCGCCAAGAACACGCAGAGCGAGTAGACGTCCATCAAGTCCCTGTTGGCAATGTTGACGGATCGCGCCAACACCAGGTCCAGGTACGCCACCGTGCGGTACACCAACTCGCGGGGAAAGCCGTGCTGCACAGCATCGGAGAAAACCACCTCCATCAGCTGTGGTCTGAAGTCTTCGGCCAGGTCCGGGTTGCGTGCGGAGGTGGTGGCGTAGGAGGGCCCAACAGAAAAGGCCTCCTCAGCCTGAAAACAAAATGAGTATTCAGTATTCCTGTCCATATAGATGAGAAATAAAGAATGCAAGTTACCTTCATCAGATATTGGATCCAAAAGGTTTGACTGGAGCAGTTAAACCCGGATCCAAAAACTCGGTCACAGGCCGAGTGAAACGCGCTCAGGTCCAGTTCCGAGACGGTCGAGAAGTCCTCCGTGTAGGACGCAACCCTGATGGACGCAGGCACCTTGGTCGCTGCTGGCACCGTAGCAAAGTCCAGCAGAGCACCGTTTCGGCGCGTGTCGACAGTGGCTGGCTCGACCGTCTCGGAAACTTGGGCCCACTCGTCGACATTGCTATCTACCTCAGGTGAACAAAAAGAAATTAATGCAGAAGAAGAGGCAAGAGAAGAAACTGAAGAATAAATAGAATAAGAAACATAAGAAAGACGAGAAGGATATGCCTGTGTTGCCACGGACAGTGTTTGAGAGTTGACATCATCTTCCTGGTCCCAGTCAATCCCGCCGACAAGAGCAAGCTCAAGCGACGCGATTGGGCCGGTAGGGGAGAGAAGAGTGGTATGGGACGGTGCGTGGACGTGATCCGACGCTTCGAGTTGGGCAGGTGGGGTTCGCATGATGGTGAGCATTTTATTTTTTTGGTGTCCGAACCGGGTCCTTTTTGTATCCCCCAACTCGCATTATGCAATTTTGGGCGGGACAGCAGCCCAGGCCCCTTGCCCGCGAATTTTGGGCCTTTGGGAGGGACGGAACACGCCGGATGAGGTGGGCTGACGTCACGTCATATGCACTGGTCTTGGCAGCTGGGCCGAGCTGACTGAACGTCCCCCGCGCTGAGCAGCCTTCAGGATCGATGCATACCCAAAGAGCGCACGCAAGAATCTACTTGGCAATGTGTTTCGTGAGGAGCCGAGCAATGCGTGTACCTGTGACGGGAGTTACACCTCAAACCATCGCTATGCCTCCCACTGCGTATCAGTCAAAAGAAACCCCATGAGAGCAGAGCACAGCATCCCATTCCATAAAAAAGACACGGATGGTGAAAGTTTGTTTGGAATCGGAGTGTTTATTCAACGGGTGGTTGACTGAACTAACGCGCAAAAGCAGACATCGCCTTTCAAATCACCATTGCGAAGACCAGCACTCAACCGGACACTATCGCGATTATTTGGATTCTGAACATATACTTGAACTCGCCACCAGCTCAACCTGACTGCCTTCACTTTTTGCGAACATGAGTCTGTTGCCACCCAGGTCATCCAAACGCAACCCTCAAGCCAGCAGCAAACTTATTCTTTTCATCAGACTTCTCGGCACGCTTATTTTTGGCATTATCCGCTTCAAGTTGTGTGGGTTACATCTGCCAAAGGAACTTTCACTTGTTCACCGGCTTTGCCGGTTTTCGGATAGCACGGTCTGGGCAAGTTGCATTGAATTCAGTCCTGACTTCTGCTGTACTTTAGATATTGAACGCGTCGTTTTTATGGGTCATTAGGCGAACGAACCATTATACCAATGCGCTGAAAACGCAGGTTGCAATCCTGGAGTCGTTTTCCAATAGGTTGCTGTTGGAATATCCGACGTTACTCGTTTGGATGGAAGCGTGGGAGCAAATCCAGGTTTGTTGCAGAGGTTAGCGATGTTTAGTCAGCCAGGTTGATTTTGTGGGGATGGTGGAGTGGCAGCAGACGCAGGCATGTCCGTTATAATAGCCGATGGACGAGCGAACAAAGATGGTCTTTGTTCTGGACGCAACTGCATCGCGCTTGGTATTGCGGAAGTCCAGCGATCGCAAGAAAACGTGTCTTAGGTATGGATAACTAAGGGAATGTCGAATGGCCCTTCAAGTATCGAATCACTTTGGGAAATCTGAGGGATGCTACCAGATTATGAAGTGTATGAACCAACGGAACCCATGAATATCTACCACATATCTTGCAATCAGCCCGCAGCGGAGAGTTTATACCGCACATTTTTATTGTACAAAAAGGAGCAACAGATTAACCGAGAAATTAAGTAAATAAAACCCAAAAACAAACAAGGAAGTGTGAAGATAGATCCCATAGTGGAGCGATTATTGCATCGAAGCCAGTGTCCAGAACGTTTTCCAATTCTGTGCATTCGGCGCATCCCAAAACAACTGCTGCCCCTCCAAATGCCCTTTCCCCACAGAAACACCCAGTAGGTTTAAAAAGACCCAAGTTTCCTGTCCAAGCACATTGCCTGATTCCAAGACACACAGGCCATCCATTTCGGCAACCAACGCATCAACACTGCTTGCAATGTCCGACTCCCGTTTCACTTGCTGTGGAATGTGAAGAAGAGACGCAGCGGAGCTGATCCTCCGTATCTTTCATTTCTTCCAGCATTGCCTTGGAAAACCGAAACAACGCCGAAATCATGTTGGGAACTCCATCCTTCCGGTCAAACAGTTGATCCAAATCTCCAAACGTGTTGACAATGTCAGAGACGCCTGCTCGGATGGCCGCGCGGTCTTCCAGTGTCATGGAGAGAAGCGAGCTTACGCCTTCATTTCCGAAACCATTCGAGCCATTTGAAGTCGTCCACCACCAATAGTGCTGAGTTCGACACGTCAGGAACCACGCAACAATGCATGCTTCAAAAAGGGCAAATGTGACTGTGCAATGATCTCGATAGAATTTCGGGATCCACAATGTTTTATACAAGGGATGATGGTACATCCAGCTCGAAAGGTCCAGAATATTGCGTGCAGCATTCATGGTTGTGTTGATTGCATTCAAAATAACGGTCATGTTATTATCGCGGTTGTCTTGCAAATGGATGGAACTCAGCGACAAAAACTGTGACAAATAAACTTGCGGTCGATAGAGCATGCAAATTGCGGAATTGTGATACAGGTTGACTATAATCAGATCAGACATGTGAGGAAACAGGTTCGACACATTTTCTCGGGTGATTTGGACAGACGAAAGCGAGATAAAAGGAGACGCTGAGTTTGTTGTCACTGATGTTTCGAGCATGCGCTTCATTGTGCGTTCCAGCTTTTGTTCGAGCGCAGTGAATTGTTTCGCAGTGCAGCACACGCGACACGGATGTGGGAGGCGCTTCCCAAAAAGCGCGAATGTCTCCGGCGACATCCAAAAGCGCAGATGCGTGGCAAATGTGGGCGACAGAGGACTGAGGAAAGCTCATAGTTCAACGCTGTCATTCGCTTGTTTTTCGCCTGGTCGAACGTTAGTTGAAATCGAATGTTTGCTGAGGAAGTGCGAACGGCGTCACCTGATTTGCCTTGTGTGTAAAGCGCAAACCACACATGGAACACACATCGCCGTTCTTCCTTCTCTGACTCTGTCAGTAAACTGGAGTGAGGAAGATTGTCCGGATCGATAGTCCAGCTGCAGAAGAGATACAAGCTCACACGCTTGAAGAAAGTACGGTGCAAGTTCTGTGCCAGTGACTGTTTATTTAAAGCGGAGTTAAGTGGGATTAGTAAGAAACTTAAGCTGATTAAATTAAAGTGAAATGACGCACGTAAACCAAACTTTGATATCGCCAACAACGCTTGCACAGTTGACAGTGCGATTGGCGCATTGTCGCTAAAGAGAGCCTTCTCAGCTCGATCGTAGTACTGCTGCTTGTCCCTCCGGCGCAACGACGCAGCAGCGATGGCGCAGTACGCCAGTCTAACACATGCATTCAACAACAGAACAACGATAATAAGAACGCATGTAGGAACCTTAAACCAGCCGGTTGAAAAGAAAACGTCCTCAAGAACTGATCCATATCGACGAGGTAGAATGAAATCATATCCACAGCCAAGTAATCACTCGAGACGTACTGATAGACCATCATGCACTCTTGGATCGTAGGCATAAGGTCTGGATTCGCCAGAGATGTCGCCTGAAACAGGGCTGAAGTAACATTCCTGAAGAATTTGCAGGGGAGAAGGAGATGGACTAGAATGGAGTCCTTGTCACTGCTTCCAGAGCAAAATCGCTGACGCAGTGCCCTCGGATATCTCACTTGAGGCATCTCTCGGAGAGTTTCTCGAGCCGCGGAGAATGATATGCAACGTATTCACAAGCGAGGCCTGAGGTTTTATGTAGTCCAAGTGATGAGCCACCGAATAACGGAATAGACACAAACCTTTCTTTGAGCACTGATCGCACGATGGCCTCATTGCATTGCACTTTCGTTTCGCATCCCTGCATCGAGTGCAGGCAACAGCAATACGCTTATGAGATGAGTCATTGTGGGTCAAGTGTCCGTCCACTTTGAAGAGGGTTTCTTCGAGAGCGTCGAATTTGACGGGAGCCGGATGGGAAGAAATCAAGTTTGACGGATCTGAGCTGAAGACACTCTTGTTGCGGTAGTTGCAACCGTCCCTACGTCTGTGGCAGCGATCGCACTCTGGATTGAGGCGAGTCAGTTCCTTATTTCACACCATCGATGGAGTAGAGTACCTGGCACTTTGCGGTCGCACTTTACGCGGCGGACGCGGCATGAGTCGCACGGAACTGGCGCCAGTGCGACGGCGGTGTTTGTCATTTCAAGTTTACGGTTAAAATTATTCCGCTTCAAGATTTTATTAAAATGATGAAAACAGGATCCGCCACAACCGTTGCCCAACATCGTCGGCGTGTCTGAACAAACAGACTGCTGCGCAAACGTCGCGGGAGTGGCTCGCACAAGTCAAGCCTGCATTCTTGATCGCTGAAGCAACGCGTCACACCCAGCACCGCTTCTTCTCACCGCTGCCGTCGCAGGTTCAGCATGCAATCACGCCGCCTGTCTCCCACGCCGATGCTTCAACGTGTCGAGCGAGGGATTCGCAAGTGCGGCTAATTTCCGGATAAATTGTCACTCACATGGCCCCGAAAATTCAGAATTTTAAGTTTGCCCTCTTTGTCTGGAGCAATTGTTATTCCGGATGAAGTCAGTCCTTACAAATCTGGGCCGTGCTGCCGGGATTCCTGAGGACTTGTGTATCGGCCTGTATCTCTTAACATGTGCGTATGTCGACCCCGGTGTACTCGTCAGGCAGCTTGACTCAGCTTTCCCTCCCTCCCTCTGCCAACACAGGTTTCTTCTACCCGATTCCCTTCTATGCGCTCATTCCGAAACACGCGCAAAATGTCCGGCACTTGTTCTCCATCGCTGCTTCGAGCGTTCTGTTCCTGACCTTGTTCTCTGTGTTCGACCTGTTGGAGTTGTTTGGCATGTGCCTCATTGTCTACCTGTCCACATACATCTTTCGGACCAAAAAGTGGATGCCCGTGTTTGTGTTTGTCTATGTCATGGACCCACTTCCTTGTATCGGCTGTATGTGTTGCAGATTCTGGGAGGAGTGACTGAGAAGGTACTTGGCATCCATCGGTCTTGTTTTACATAGTCTCACTTTGACTTGCATCAGCACATTGATCCTGCGACAGCCCATGATGATGATGGTGATTCGGTTGACGACGTTTGCCTGGTATGTTCACGATGGGACCCTCGACAAGAAGGTGCGCACTCTCAGCCAGTTGTCATCTGACTGAAATCTGACGATGGACTCTTTGAAATGAAGGACGGTATTACCAGAGCTGCAGCCACTTTCGATCAAAGAGTTTCCGAATATTCTGGAGGTAGAGGCATTTTTTTTATGTCCGATTGCGTCCAGCCTCAAATTCCTGCATCATCCGAAATGTAGTACTTTGGATACACATGCTTTTTCGCCTCGTTCATCACGGGTCCCCGCGCTCGATTTCAACAGCTACAGAAGCTTTATTCGTCGAGAGGCGCCGTTTGACAAGATTCCTTCTCGAGTGCGACCAGTGTTGACCACATTTACCGTCGGCTTCTTGTCCGCTGTTACTCATGTAGTTTTGACACAAAGTTACTCCTATGAATACGTTGCTACAACCGAATTTTATGAAACGCTCCCTCTATGGAAAAGGTGGTTCTATTTCCTTTTGTGATTGATCACGCTCTGACGATATGAATTCTCTCAGATTGCTGTACATTCAAGTGAGCGGAATCTCAGCACGAACAAAGTACTATGCCATCTTCCAACTGACGCAGTCAGCAAGTAATCTCATTGGCATCGGATACACTGGCCCATCGCCAACCAACAGTGACGTCGCCATATGGCGACGCGCGCAAAACGTGTCGATTCTCGATGTCGAATTTGCGCAAAACTTTAAACAACTGTTTGGCGCATGGAACATGAAAACGGCGCTCTGGCTGCGCAACTGTGTATATCTGCGTATGGTTCCGTTTGGAAAGAAGCCCGGCCCCGTCGTTACTTTCTGCACTTTTATGGTCAGTGCCTTGTGGCACGGATTTTACCCGGGCTATTACTTTACCTTTGCCCTTGGAGCACTATTCCCCATCCTCGCTCGGTCCATGCGAAAATACTTGCGACCCTTGTTTGTGGACCCTGGATCGAAAATCAAGCAGTACAAATGGGTCTATGATTTCCTGGGATGGTTCTTTTGCTGGACTTCGTTGAACTGCATTGTTGCGCCATTTATTGTATGGGAGTTTCGAAAGAGTTTAGCAGGCCTATCATCATGTGGGGTATTATGCAATCATTTGGCTTGCGATTGGTTTTGTGGTTGTTGATTTTATGGGGATGGGCAAGTGGGTCCGGATTCATGGTGGCAAGTGGGTTGGAATCGACCCTCCGCAGCGGCAAAAGACGCATACGAAGAAGGAGGAGTGAGTCCTTCTTGCAAGAAGGGGGAGAGTCATTGCATTTGATGTCAAAGTCAGTTTTTTTGCTCTGCCCTTGTTTCATTGCTTCCATATTCCGTAGTTGGGTTTTAGGTTGGGGTTTTTTAAGTTATGGGCAGAAAAAAGTAAAGGTCTGAGGATCTGACATTTTCGTGTTAAATGGTTACGTTTCGCACCGATCCACATCGGTTTGAACCTGGAATTTTTGTAGAAAAATTAAGCACGCGCCAAACGATCCAACACCACAAGTTTCAGCGCTTGGACCGGCGACATCTCCCTCAGTGGCCGAGATCACCCACGACAAACCAAAGTCGCTGATATCACCGACCCCCGCAATCAAAAACGCAAACCATGGCCACTCCCTACCGCACACAGACTGGGGCTCCACACAAGCGATCATTGCCATGCCTTAGTTGCCGTACTCTACGCAAGCGTTGCTCTCTGGAACAACCCACGTGCTCTCGCTGCGACAAGAAAAGGGTCATTTGCGAGTACCCAGTGCGCACACCGCCGCTCTCCATCCCGGCCCCGATCCGCCGCAATAACCCGCCGAAAGAAGACTCCCGAACAAATAATGTGATGGCGATTGACAATCTTTTGCAAAAGCCGATGGAAGCCGAGACGGCGCCGACATTTCACCGACAATCCGCGTTTGTCTCTTTAACGGGTCTCTGCGCTGCTGCTTCAGAGCATTCACCAACGTCGGAGCAATATATGGATTCACGACAAATTGCATGCACTGAGAAGGGGAAAAAGAAGCCGTGTAAACGGTGCAGCGCGCAAAAGAAACGATGCGACTCTGTGCTGCCGAGCTGTTCTCTGTGCTCTGCGCGGAACCTGCATTGTGACTATGGTGATGCTACCGTGAGTCAGTGAAAAAAGTATTCGGCGGTTTTTTTTTTTTTAAATTTTTTTATTCATTTTGGTGGTGTCTCCCACCGTGAGTGTCCCAGCCCATACGCTGCAAGGACACGTGAATATACCGACTAGCATGTAGATATGTGCTTGAACGGGTGAAAATGATGGTGAAATGGAAACGGGCGAACTTGGTATTCTAGGGGATTCCCTGGCCCCGGAAAAGCTCTTGGAATATTTTTCCGTCCACCAGTGTGGTTTTGACAATGTTCTCCACGTGACAAGGGATTACCCGGCCATACCAAATGCCCTGGGGAAACTTTCTGCTATAGATCTGCGAGCAACAGACGCGGGTTCAACTGATTGGTTCGGACAAGCAAAGGGGCTTCGGCACTCACAATAATGTTTCCTGCGTACTTGTGCCCACCAAAATGCGAGATTCCAGCGCAAGTTACTTTGTCACTGAGACCCATGTCTTGAAGGACATGGTTGAACTCTTCAATAAGAAGAGGACCAGAAACCCCGCAACGCTTGTCCCTCTTTTTGTGCACACAGACAAACACAAGCGCATCGTATGGAAGATCGACGATTTCCGCATCTGCCGAAGAAAGCATTTCTGGTAAGGCGCCCTTCGAGATCCAGTCGCTCACAACAGCAGCACCTTCGTCGGCAGTGACGCCTGTCGGGCATGTCAAGTCAGCTCCATTGAAGATAGCTTTCGAAAGGTTAAGTGCAAACCTTGCAGAGCCTTAAAGTCTGGAAACAGAAGGACTTCGGTGGAAAGAACCGCCGCAACATTCTCCGAACCCTCGGAGTGTCCCTCGGGGACACGATCGATGGCCGAGACAATGGTCCTGCCGGTATTGCTACCAGCAGCACCGGCACTGTCTCCGTCCGCTACTGCTTTACGAAGACGTGTCTGAAATGCTTCTGCGCCCAGCTCATCCTCCAGCGAGCCTGGCCACTCATCTCCGCGACCAGCGCAGTACATCAAGTGGCGCTTGTACGGCTTCATTGTGCCCAGCAGTGCGCCTTTGGTCTCAATAGCCTTGGCGATGGCCTCGGGATACAGCGAGTGTCCGTCCTGACATGGTGCTGCGCACTAAGAGCATACATAGTGGAGGATTGCGTAGAAAGATGTGAGATCCATGACCAGGGGCGTTGTGGAGACGGGTTACCGTCAGGCATGGGTCTTCGGCAAAGTCCAGTGTTGCTGTTGCTGTCATCATTTGCAGCTGTTCCGCATTTCTGGCAGGAGCCTTTTATAGCGGCACCCTTTGAAATTGAGTTAATTTATTGTGCATCACCCCAACCAGAACGCCGAGCGGAAGTTAAAAGAAGAAAGATGTTGCAAATGCGAACTGGTTGTGATGTGCTGGGCTGCTTCCCGGTCTCGTCCCAGCCTCGGACTAAGTGACTGAGAGAGTGCACTGCACAGTTAGATGGGAACCGCCCCTTATCATCGGACAGCATTTCAAGTAACGAGCGGGCATTCAGGCAGGGGATGGTTCAAGTTTAATGTAAGTTAAATCACGGCAGCAACGCCAACACACGGTAACCGTGCTCGATCCAAAGAGCACGCGAATCTGGGAAACATGTCCGTAATAGTGCTGGGATGCTGATGCGATTGGCGGACGAGATCGGCAAGGATTTTCAGTGCTGCGACAGCGCAATCTGATTGGTCGACAGCTCGGATGTTGGAGCCAGTTAAAATTGGGGAAAAAAAAAACCAAGGATGGAAAACAAGCTAACAAATTCTGTCTCCTTGAAAGGTGCGTCCGAATGGGGGAGCGCAAAGCTCGAGAAGAACTAACTCTGCGCTTCACTGGACCTCTCACTTTCTCTAGAATTCCAATTGCGAACATGTTCTGCAGCGAGCGTTGTATCCAATGTGAGCCTTGACTCATTCTTATGCGCCCATCGAAGCTTAAGCTGAACGCATCATATCCGCAGTCCTTGTTCTCCTGGCGGGCGCCGTTTCAGTCCTTGCTCAGAGCACCACAACAACGACTTCCATCAGAAGCTCCAGCGCAACTTCAGCTGCGGTACCTGCTCCATCAGTGACCATCAAGGGATCGACCGGTGGTCCGGAAATCAAATTTCCAGCGAATGTTGTTGCGAAGGGTGTCGAAAGGGTGTTTACGTGGGACGTGAATTACGTGAATGGCATTACTCGCTACAATTCGACCCGCAGAATGATTGGAGTCAATGGAAAATGGCCGTGAGTTGTCAGCCTTCGTCTTCATGCCCCCCTCTTTGCTTTCTTTCCTTTCTTTCTTTCTTTCTTTTATTTTATTTTATTTTATTTTATTTTTATTACTTCAGCTCCACCTAATCTCTTTCTTTTCAGTATCGAGCCAATGACCATCAACTACAACGACACTTTTGTCCTGAATGTGGTACGTACGAGTGAGAAACATATTCACGGATCGTCAACTTACGTCGTCATCTAAACAGAAAAATAGCCTCGACAAGCCCACTGGTATTCACTTCCACGGAATGTACCATTACGGCTCCCCAGACCAAGACGGTGCCCCTGGTTGCTCACAGTGCCCTATCCCACCCGGTGGAGAATACACTTACCGATTCACAGCATTGCAATGGGGAACATACTGGATTCATGGCCACATGAAGGTGGGCTCTAATCGAACTATTCTTTCTCAACAAAAGGTCGGCATGCTAAGAAGCATATTCAGGGCGAATACGTGGACGGTCTGCGAACTCCTTTCGTAATCAACCCACCACCCAACATTCCTCAAGAAAAGCATGACAACGAAGCTCTTGTTTCCATCTCGGACTGGTACCCTAAAGAACATCACGTCTTGCTTGAATGGTTCCTCGGAATGTACAATCCATCCGGTGCCGAACCTGTTCCAGGTACCTTGCCTTGTTTCGTATTGTGTGGATACTATCAGCTCATCTGTATTGATCTGTTACAGAAACTGGACTGATCAATGAAGTTGACTCTGCATCATTCAAGATGACTCCTGGCAAGACGACCAAATTCCGCGTCTTGTCCTTTGCCGCTCTTGTTTCGTACAACATTTACATTGAAGGCCACGACTTTTATGTTGTGGAAGTCGACGGGGTGCGTACTTTTTAACATTGATTTTCAATGCTCTGCCGTCACTAATATTTCGCATGCTTTTCAGATTGACGTTGAACCCAGTTTGCAGTCCTCCTTCCTGATTGCGCCAGCCCAGCGTGTCTCGCTCATTGTCAAGGCGCGTGAGCAAGGAAACGGAACCGATGTCAACTACAACCTGCATGTGGTCATGAACGATGGCATGTTTGAAAACCCACCTGCCAACATCATGAAGGACATTACCATGGCTCTCATCTACAACGAAGCTGATGACGCGAAAATGTTCGAAGTCAAGGAATCTGATGCACCCAACTTTGACTTGGGCATGGACGACAACACGTTGCTGCCGACCATGCCATTGGCTCCTCTCGACACCCCTGCGCCAGAGCACACCTTCCTCATGAAAGTATCGTTCGATGTTTACAACGATGGAACCAATCACGGCACTTTCAACTTTATCCCATTCATGATGCCCGCTGTTCCTGCTCTGTACTCTGCCATTTCCGTCGGCGCTGAGTTTGTGAACAAGAATGCAACCTACGGACGCGCCACTCAAGCCATGGTTGTGGATAAGTTTGACGTACCAGTCGAAATCATCATTGTCAACACTGATGCGGGTATCCACCCCTGTAAGTTCTTTTCTTATTTGACATCAAATGAAAACTCTTTCTGACTGCCATCCTCACGCAGTCCATCTTCACGGGCATGCCTTCCAAATCATTGCCAACACAAACGCCACGTTCGACGAAGAAAACATGGCCAACAACTACCCAAACCCAATGCCAGAGAACCCAGTTCGCCGTGACGTCGTCAACATCCCACCAAGTGGATTTGCAATCCTCCGTGTCCAAGGAAACAACCCAGGCGCATGGTTCCTGCACTGTCACATTGAATGGCACTTTGAAGCTGGTCTCGCGGCCATCCTCATGGAATCACCGAGCAAGATTTCTGAATTCTACAAGGGCCCCGATGCACAGATGCAGAAGCTGTGCAAACAGCAAGGCATTTCTATCACTGGAAACGGTGCCGGAAACAAGGGTTTGGACATGACTGGATACATGGCCAGTCCATCCCTGTTGTACGACGGAATTCCAGGATCTGGGTGGGGTGCTATTGTTGCATGTGCTCTTTCCTCTTTTATTGGAGTCGCAACTGTGATTTGGTTTGCAAAGAAGGACGAAGTGAAGGGAGAGAAGGGAGAAGCTGTGCCTGCGCAATAGGCAAATTAAATTTCCTCATTTGAATAACATGCTATGCTGTTTTTGACTTTGTGCATCTTCTATGAAGTTGATCGGAAGTAATTTGAGATCTCATGAGACTGGGTCTACTGACCATTGACAGCACTATCATTAGCTGCTTTGATCTTGAAGGCTTTAGAAATGGGAGATAAAGCGGGGGTTGACAACACAATTGATCAGGATGGAAACTGGGTGACTGTCAATGGTTCCCTGACAGACAAGTGTCCATGAATGGGGCATGCTTGAAAGTTGTGACACTGTTCAGGTGGTGTTCTTCAACAGCCTTCTTGCCTGATTGTGCAGTAGAAAGAAGATTGTCCCTCACCATGGGTACATGAAATGTGAAGTAATGACGGTTATTCACGGAGTTTATTTATCGTTAGCTGCTGGGTTGCTGTTTTGGGTTGTCAGCACCATGCAAACACTGGAAATACATCATCTGCTCCCAGGCACCCAAGCTCAGACATGCCCAAACAAAATCCATGCCAAGCCGCCAACAACACCCCCTGCCAACACCACCAAAGAACTGGGAACCCTCCACACCTCCAACGCCGTAAATGCCGCAACCATCATTGCAACCCACCCAGGATGCACTCCCAAATTCTCCGCCCCACCTCCAGGGATCGAAACAGCCTTTTGCCAGAGCAGATACACGGCCGAGAACATGAGCCCAACAGCAACACTGTTGAGGCCTTTGAAAATGGGCTTGACAAGTTGTAGGTCACGGTAATTGCGCCAGAAGGGAAGGACACCGGCTTTGAGGACAAGACCTGGAAGGTGGATTGCAACCCATGCGAGTGTGGCACCGGCAAGGGAGGACCATCCTGTGCCTCGAAATGCAAGCGCGCCGCAGTATGCCGCAAAATTAAAGTTTGGTCCTAAATATTTGACAGAGTGTCAACAAGCGGCATAAACATAGCCATCAAAAAATACGAAACCTGGTATCGCATTGATCACCGCAACACCCATAAGAAACTCAGAACTTGTCAGCCATCCCGTGGATGAAACAACGTATGAATACAGGAGTGGAACCACCACCGACCCGCCCCCAAAAATGATTGCCCCCACAAAATAAAACTGCGAAAAGATATTCGCTGCCAAGTTGAGATTCAATTGCCGCAAGACAATTGATAACACCAGTACGCCAATGTATACCGCTATCAGAAAGATTCCAGTGCGAGTGCTGTACGAAAAATAAATATTGAGGTCACTTGTGTCCTCGTTGGTAGGTTCAACAGCTGGCACATTGACAGGATCCTGCATCTCGATTGCATCCAACTGTTCTTGAAATTGCGGTGCCGCGTCTTCAACCACTACAACCACCTCAGACACCAAAAATGGTCGAGAATTCCGCGTCCTCCGCTCTTTAAATCGCGCAATGTATCCAGGCAAGAAATGCTCGCCATACGTGAACAGACCAGCAGAAACCAAAATACTCGGAATCAGCCAAGCCACTGACGTGAAATTCACAACAAGCATCACAGTCGCAGCCGCAATTGTGCAAGTTGTATTGTCAAACATGAGTTTTCCTGCCAACTGCTTTGTCGCAAACGCCACCAGAGCCACGCCCACAGCTGCGAGTGAATGTCCCACATATGTCACCTAACCAGGCACTCTGGTAAGTAAAAACAGTCACTCTGGAACAATGAGAACTCACCCATGGCGGAAGGGTTGTCGTCCCAACAGTCCCAACAAAGTATCCGATCGTTCCCATCACAATTGCGCCTGGTAAACTATCAAAAATCGTGAGATGTCTGTGATAAAAATGATCGACTCCAAGCAGACCTCCAAACAAGAAATGAAACCACGGCTGGTAAAACGCCTCCTCGAATCAGTGCAATCGTGAACGCGAGTTGACTGGCCGGAGGTCTGTGTTTCACCATCGGGCATTGATGTTCAGAACGACAAAAAACATCGTCGAACGTAAGCGAAATAAACTGACCCAGGCAGCGCGTTCGAGATGGCATACAGCTCCGCAAACATCTCCTCCGAGATCCACTTTTTCTTGACCACAAACAAATTCAGCATCACAGCAATGCTTGCCTGAGAGTAAAGCGTAAACTCAATGCGACCAACAATAAAGTATAGCGCAGACAGCTTCACCTGTGGTCCGCCCCAAGTGATGTAACTGAGTGGAAAGTAGTTCATGACGACCTCCTTGAGACGCTCGCCCAGTGGGATG
Source organism: Chytriomyces cf. hyalinus JEL632 (assembly GCA_025435555.1). NCBI lineage: Eukaryota > Fungi > Chytridiomycota > Chytridiomycetes > Chytridiales > Chytriomycetaceae > Chytriomyces > Chytriomyces cf. hyalinus JEL632. The sequence continues at coordinate 158,204 of JAIWWG010000048.1, read as the reverse complement.
TGGTTTTGATTTGTCTGCTTTGGCTGTTGCTGCGTGGTTGTATGGTTTTTGCGTCTGTTCTTGAATCGAAGGTCCATTCTGAAAGTGATTCCTGGAGTGGAAGTGCGTTGCTTTCTTGGTGCGTGTTTGGGTTGGAAATTCAACCATGACGCCATCGAAATACAACCTTGGATTCAGCAATGACGCCATCTGAAGGTCCAAGGATCGATCCCGTACAGCTGAGCAACAGTGTTCGAATCGAATCGGCGTATTTTGCAGTCTCCGAGGATGCATGAAGCGAGCTGGAAGTATCAAGTCTGCTGGGACAAGAGAGGTAGTTGTCGGACAACAGTGGATATCAGTCATTATCCGAGATATCTTTGCGTTTGCATGGACAGCAACAGAGCATGATTTGATACAGGATCACAAGTAAGCGCTGTGGTTTGTCCAGCTGTTCCCACGGTTAAAAATAAATCGAGGGTCTGATTTGAATAAGTTACTTGGTTTTGATGAAGGACGAATGAGGGGACATGCTGAGAGAGTCGCGCAGTCATCGGGCGGAACCCAGGTATACATATTTACACGAGCGCATCCAGAGAAATTGCTGACCGGATCACACGAACCAAACAGGAACGAAGCAAGGGGTACCGTCCGGGATGCAAGGTGTCTGCAGCACCACCGCTTGTGCGATCTATCCAGCCAGAGTTCACGTTTGCTGCAGTCGAGTTGCCCGATGACGAGTGGGGGTCTGCCGAAGATGGCGGTGAAAAGTTGGACGTTCGATCGATTGTTGTTCAACCAACAACTGCACCGACCCCAAAGTACTCCATTCTGAAGAGACAAGATCACCTGAGTGATGGTACCATGCACCCACCAGTCTCGCGCATTCAAAACCCATCAGAACGAACTGAAACGGCAACACCGAATGCACCAACGGAACAGCCCTCAAACACGTATCGAAAAGGATACAAAGTATCCGCAGCGCCCCCGATTCGATCAATCAAATCCCAATACTCCATTGCGGCTGTGGAATTTTTTCCGACTGGCGAGTGGGAAGCGGAAGATGTTTCTCCACAGCAGACTGATGCGACCCCGCCTTGGGAGACGCAGCCTAATTTCCATGAAAAGGTACGTTCCTCCTTATTCTGAAGTCAGACTCGCACCATTTTGAACCATTTCGCTTGTCGAAGATCTGCGAAACGTCGCAAAAAAAGAATCTCAAGGACTGGCAAAAGGTGCGGCAACTCACTTACCCCCATCTTTAATGCCATCTGTATTGAATCTCTTTAATGCTGCATTTTCTGGTGCGCGAACTAGGACACGGCGTCCTTAGCTTCCACTGACTCTTTTGCGTCAACCACGCTCTCCTACAGCCGTCACTCCGCCGCTTCTTCATCTTCAAGCTCATATTACCACGAAAATGGATCAAAGAAATCGAAAAAGTACACCCATGCACCACCCCCGCAATATCCCACCCCGCAACCGTGGCGAAACTCGTCCACAGAATCGGCTTCGTTCTCTGCACAGCGGCGACAAAGCTCCGCGACGACTTCCTTCCAATCATCAACCGCATCAGTTTGCGATGATACAATCACTTTGAAATCAGTTGCCAAGGCTCCGACACAATCGATTGGGACGCAGACGGATCAGCAGTTTATTTGCGCCAACTGCGCAAACGCAATTAACACTGTCGCAATCAAAACGGAATTGGATGTCGCCCAAACATCTGTGGATCTCTCGGAGGAGGAATGGGGACTCGAAAACGGGCAATACGAACATGAAGACATTGCATCAATGTATACCCAAAGGGATGACTGCGCCCTTCTTGAAAAGTAATGCGGGCATGTTTCTTTTTGCTGGCATTAATTTCTGAACTCCCAAAAAAACCCAAAGAATCAATCGCATGTTTCCAGCAGCAGCTGAAACAGTGACATTACATGACATTAACATCAATGACAATGACATGCCGGCCGAAAACGAACCAGAATTTCAAAATGAAGGCGAGGGCAGTGATGATGAGCAGAGAGATTGGACTCCGCGTGCGTTTAGCCAAAGAAAGCCTGCTAACCAGTCTGCATCGGCCGCCCTAAAACCATGGCTGATTGACCCAGAGTCGGAGGATGAAGTTAAGACCCTGGAGGATATACAAGTGGACATCAAATCGAATGCGCAAGCGCGACGACAAGAGACGCGCAAAAAAAAACTAATGCAGACACAACGATCGCCTCCTGGGGCAAGGCCTGAGCCGCAGTTATTTAAGTTTGGCGAACAATCCGTATACCGATACACACCGGATGATGAGAAGGTTTACAGCACCGATTACTGCATGTTTGTATTTTTCTGTTAACGGAACAAACTTTCACAGAATGTTCAACCGTGTTTCACGGTTCCGTCCGTCCAGCTCCCATCTGACGAATGGAACGAACAAGAGTCACAAGCCTTTGATCACGAGCAGTCAACATACCCATATGCTCAGGCTGACAGCGAGCACGGTTTCAACTTCAAAAACACCCCCAACAACAAAAAGTCAAATTCGGGAAAGCGTGGTAATATGCAAGTACGGGGTAAAAGAGGCGCGAAAACTGGTGTGATCAGTTTTGAGGAGTTGTCTGCAAGAGCTCTTGAGCTATCGAGGCTGGCATATGAAAGAAACTCGGAGAAGGTTAAGCTTACCGAGGAGGCCGCGTGGAGAGGATGAGCGGTACTTGAGTGGTGGTGGATATATTGCAAGTGATGAGGTTATCAATATTAGAGTAAGCGTGTGAATGCAGCGCCTGTCGCATACGAAAAAGAATCGCCTGTCACAACATACCAACAAAGCACAAAGACGCACCATTCAATGCTCTCTGACAACAAACCACCCTCAGAAACCTGCTCGCTGCTCGCCGTCCAATCGCGCACCAGAAACAAAGAAACGAACAATCTAAATTTTGAGTGAAATAACATTTCTCTCTATATTTTTTACATAAAAGTTTATAAACCCATTATATTTATCGCCCAATTGAGCGTCTTGTTTCACACAACTATCCCCAATCTCGCACGGTACCCCTCGATGCAGACAGTGTCCCCCCTCGTTGCGCAGATCGTCCAGCTGCCCTGGAAGTCCGTGCTGCAGCGGGTGCCCGGTGTGTGGCTGGTTGCCGTGTTTGTGCTTGGGCTGCTTGGCCCCGCCCACGCGCCGCTGCTGTTCTCGGTGTACTTTGTTCTTGTGCACGTGCTGTCGCTGATGGCGTCACTGAGGGTTGCATACGGCGCATACCACGCAAAGCGAATGGCCGCAAAGTGTTCCTACACGGACTGGGCAAAGGAGTGGGAGCAGCATATCGAGAGATCTTCTGGCGGTCTTACGGTGTCTAGTCGTATCGACATGGGTGCTCTTGAAAGTGGTGGTGGTGGTGGGATGGAAAGAGTCGACAGGGAAGGTCTCTCCTTCAACCTCATCAACCATGTCATCATCATCCCAAACTACAAAGAAAACATGGACACCCTCTGCGAGACGCTCGATGTGCTGGCCTCGCATTCCCGGGCGATTTCGCAATACAAAGTAAGCACCTCCCAACCCACTTCTAACTCACTCGCTTAATCCCTTGCTAAACCCATCGATCTCAATCACAAAAGGTCTGTTTGGCCATGGAGGCAGGCGAGGCAGGGAGCGAAGAAAAGGCCATGACGCTTGTGTCACGATACATCGATTGCTTCCTCCAAATCGTATACACAATACACCCACGGGGTCTCGAGGGCGAAACTGCGGGGAAACACTCGAACGTGTCGTGGGCGGCGCGGCAGATGACCAAAAAGAGTAAAAACATGAAGTTGGATGTGTTCACAGTCATGGACGCAGACACGGCCTTTGCCGAAGACTATTTCAACGCCGTCACCTTTCACTACACAACTGCGCCATCCGAAACTCGTATGTTTAATATCTATGCCCCATCGACGGTGTTTGACAGGTTTGAAACGTGTTTTTTTGAAACATGTAAACCCTAAATTACTAATCACTTTTGACACTCTGAACAAAACCTCCATCAGAAACGCAAAGGATGTTCCAGTGTTTGTGCGCCTGTCCGATATGCTTTGGTCTGCCGGTGTCATGGGAAACTACGTTCCATTCTCTCCAATCACAATCCCGTGCAGCGCTTATTCGCTTCCAATGGAGCTCATCAAGGCAGTTGATTTCTGGGATGTTGGTTCAGAAGGTCTGGGCGAAGATATGCACATGTTTTTAAAGTGCTTTTTCGCAACGGAAGGACGGATAAAGGTCACGCCCATCTTTTCGCCCGCATCTTGCTGCAACATCGAAGGACCAGAAGGGAGTGGCGCAATTGGGTTTATGCGAGCACGATACGGTCAGGCAAAGCGGCATTTGTGGGGTTGTTTGGATTTCGGATACACAATCCATATGGCCTTACTGGGAATTATTGCGCCTGGATACGTCACCCCTGTGATTGGCAGGAAGGAGACCCAAAAGAAGACGGACGGAAAGAACAAAAATGTTATGGACGAAGATTTGCACTTCCACGTTGGGAAACTGCTTGTTTTGATTCATCGACTATCTGAGGCGCACATTGTTGGTGGGCACATGTTCATGCTCATTGCCATCGTCGGCCTGCTAGTTCCCTTGAGCCCAACCCCATCAAATCTTTCAATTCAATACTGGCAGTTTATCACTTCTGAAGCAGTTCACCCAATGGTGATGCTCGCAGCAGAAATCTGTGGCTACATCCGCTTCATCTCCATTTTCTCCATCATTGCATGCGCCTACAACTACGAACAATACCAGCAATGGGTGGGAGTCACACGGTGGCAACTCTCCCAAGCAGGCGATGCACAACCTCTTACCAACGAAAACACGCAATACGTGAACGGAGTCTCGGTTGGAATCGGAAAACGGGTGCAACACCTCGGTCGCCGCGCAGAACTTCAAAGCTTCCGGACGTCCTGGAACTATCTCGACTGGTTCGCAATCCCAGTCACTGGTCTCTTGTACCAAGCCATTCCCCAAATCCATGCCCAGATGCTGCAGTTATGGACTGATAAACTTACCTACGAAGTTGCAGCAAAACCGTCTCTCAAAGGCCACCCAGCGTCACATCCAGTACCCGAGGAACCGGGGGTGGTGCATGTCTTTGGTGGGCACGAACGGCTTCCAGGCGAAATCGTTTCCATTCCTACCTTGGCTATCGATGAGGTAGAAACACTCGTAAACGCATCAGTCGAACATGGTCCGGACGAAATTCTGGTGCTGCAAGGACTGAAAGCCCACAGACTGGACGAACAGTTTCACTCAAACCGAAGTAACGGATCGGCAACACCTGGTTTAGTCACATCAGCACCAGTTCCATATTACATTCAGCAGCAGCAACAACAATTACAACAACTGCAACAATTACAAAATCAACACTTAAAGCAACAGCAGCAGTTTTCATCTCAACACTCTCATTCAAGTTCGTTCTCCTCGTCTACAGATTTCGTTAGTGATGTGTCATCTGCACCTGCCTCATTTCCAACCTCCCCGAGGATGAACTTTATTCAGCCTCCTCCGCCGTACGTTCAGAGCGTTCAGACTCAAAGCAGCCCACCCGCATCTGTTAACCCAGTTGAGCGGTCATTCTCACAGTCAACCATCTTTGATTCACATCCGAATGATGAGTATACATCGTGGGAGGAACATGACGAAATCGTGGCCTCGCATTAGAGCGGTCGCTTTGGAGGGGGGCGGTTCGAATCGGGGCCTGCCCTATGTTTATTTTTTCCTTTCTTTTATTTGAGATCGTTGCTTCTTTTTTTTCTGTTTCTTTTTCTGTTTCTTTTCTTTCTTCCTTCATTCTTTTATTGCTATTGTTGGGGTAACCTTCTCTGCCATTAAACTTTGCCTAAAACATTTCCATGTCTGAAAGATGGGGGAAGTCTGAAATCATTGGCTGGAGCGCACGAGACATCACCGCCCATGCGCCATACCAACAACCTTATCAATTGCAGTCGCCTCCCAAACCCCACCCTCATCCCCAACAGCGCCACCCATATACACAAACAGCACACCATCATCCATGTAAAACAACACCTGCTTCTTCAATGCAGCCATCTCACCAACAAGTTTAAACACAGGTTTACCCGACGCATGCGTGCGATCCGTCGGTAACATTGCCAACCCAGATTTCGCAGCCGTCCGTTCAAGTAGCTCTTGGAATCCAATCGCCGTTTCTTTGCGCCGCATGAGCTCGGGTTTTCCAGTAACAGAATTCTTGTCTCCATTGCCAAACAGTTTGGCTCGCAGCTCTTCCCGTTCGGCCATCGGAACCAGACGCGGCACAGGTCCCAAACTCTCTCCCTCGCGCAAAGACAAGCTCCGATTCATTAAATCCAAGCCAACTTTAAATCCTTCCACCATCCCAGGCCAGTCCAACACTTCTTCAGGAAAGAATGATTTCCACGCAGAATACCATCGAGAAACTTCATCATACGAAACACTCGGTGATGAAAGCCATAGCCACAAGATTTGTATCCATTTGGGAAAGAATTCTGTTTCGAGCAGATGTGACAAGAGCGTTTGAGGGATCAAGTTTCTCCACTCCAACACGCGTTCGAGGGCAGTGTTATCTTGAGCCGCAGGATTAACTTGAAACTCGTGCCGCAGTGTGGCAACAAGTTTCGGCAGAACGCCTTTCGTGATGAGAGATAGCAGATTTTTCCGGGAAAGTACATCCGCCCATGGCTTCAACAGAGATAACCCTTGAGAGTGGGATGGATGCCAGTCCATAAAATAAATAGACAGTTTATGTCGAACTGGGTCGACAATCTGTTGCATGAATTTTGTATGCATAATGGGTAGCCATGGAAATAGCCAGGTATGCGGGAGGTTTGCGTCACTTCGTGGATCCCACAGTTCAATTTCATTGAGGAGTTTGGGTAGAACGAGCTGGTTGATGATGTTGGCAAACACCCATGGCGGGAGTAAATGAGGTGATGCTGCGTTTGCAAGTTCTGGCAAACCTCCAGTAATGATGATTTCTGGCGTGGGAGATGAAGGATACCATGATTCCAAGAGCGTAGTCAGAGCGTCTGGATTTCGTGGCGACCAGTTATTACTGCAAATAAAGTAAAAATGACAAGTTAGGCAAGGTGGAAAAATAGCAGGCAGTCTGTCTTACTTTACATCCTGGCGAACTTTTGGCAGCCAGATATTGTACATCATGCTCTCGAACGGCGTCATACTCCTAACATTCTCTGCATTCGAACGACTGGAGCCAAATCCATTTTCTGTGATCCCACCCTTTTTCACAGAAAACCGAAATAGAATCCTCCAATTCCTGAAATTCTCCAGCCCAAACTTGGGATTCTGCAAAGGAACCCATCCAGAAAGCATCTTCTTAATCAAAGGCGCCATCGCGCCAACAACAAGGGTATCTAATCGATGCTCGACATACTCATCGAAAAAGTCCGTCTGAATGCGATGAAAAAGCGCCCCAAACGCGACATCCATGGCGTGAGCAATCGATTCTGACGCGTTTTCTCCATTAAATGATCTTCGCTCCAGCTTTTTGCCTTCTTCAACCACGTGCCCGGCAAGCTCAATCACTTGCTTCAACCGAACCTTTTTCAAATCCAACACTTCTATCCGTTTCTTCATTGCAGAAATCTCCGAGTCAGCGCGCGAAACTTGATTCGCTTCAAGGGTCATTGCTTTCGAAAGCCGCACCAGATCCAACTCTGCTTCGGAAGCCATTGTCCGCACATTGTATCGCAACTCCACCAAATGCGATGCAGCCTCTTTCAACGCAGCAATACGACTCACACTCGTCGCCTCCGCCATATTCTCCAACTCCCGAGCCTGTGCACCAGTCATGTCGATAATTTTGGTCTTTCTTCCAGCCGCCGCAGCCGGAGCCAGAGTATCTTGCTGCTCCTTTAATACCTCATCTGCAGTTTTGTAAGACACTTTTTTCTTGTTTCCGCGCTTCCATTGGTCGACAGAGACTTTCGCGACTTTATCTTTTTTTGAAGGGGCAGCTTCGTTTTCGTCATTGTCCGAGTCGCCAGTTTCGCCACGTTCGGCGCGTTTCATGGCTTGTTCGAGTTTGACTGTATTTGTGCGTTCGTCAAAGCCTTTGTGACCGATACCCATTTTCTGTTGGGCCAAAAGCGTCAGGATCATGTGGTACGATAGATAGAAAAAAGCCGATAGCTCACCTGAGGCCGCAATTTAACATCGATTGGATTTACAATACCCACTCCATCCTTTCCAAGGCCTGACCCAGGCTTATATCCCATTTTAAGCAAAAACGACAGCCCCTTTCCATCTTTATCAAACTTCATAAATTCTTTATCAGGCTTTGGATTCAACCGGGTGGCATTCGCAGCTTTTTGACGAGCATCGAGAACAATCGGCGCTGTTTTCGTTACGACTGGGTTTGTCTCCTTTCGCTGCAGTTTCGAAGCAAATTTCGACGGTTCTTGGGTATTCGGTGTTTGAGTTGAGCTCGATGCTCCAAGGCCAGCTCGAGCGCTCGGTTGCTTTGGACCAAAATCTGCAAACCCAAGCCCAGCACCCATCTTTTGCCCGTCTCCAAGCCCCATACGCGGCCTATCTGACTCCATTTCTTCATCATCCTCAACATTCGCATTCCTTGGCTGTCTCATATCAACATCTCCCGCTGATGCATCAGAGTCCCCATCCTCAGACCCATCATCCGGCTGCTTATCCACATCCGAATCCGCATCATCCTGACTCACAGCATCCATTTTAACAAACGCAATTCCTGCGCCCAAGCCTCTTCTGGACGGGCCGTTATCTCTTTGACCATCATCGTCCGCAAAGATTCCCAGCGCCGCGTCTTCTTTCGTGAATCGCCGGCCTCGCCTCCGTCCGGGATCTGAAATCCAGAACCCAAGAGTCAGCATTGTATGAATTTGAACACTGGCTTTCGCAGCAGGATTGACTGTTTTTTTTTTTTCCAGAGAACTCAGCATCAAGCAACTCACTTTGAAACAGCCGCGCCTCATCACGCTCATCCGCATCCATTCCGTTCATATCGAATTCGTCCTTGTCGTTGCCGCCGCCGCCGCTGTCGGATGAGTCGTAGTCATCGTCAAAGCTGTTCTTTTTCCGCCGTCCCATACTTATATTTTAATGAAACGTTTTTTTAAAAACGAACATACGCGTGAAAATGACAGGTATTTATGCGCACACAATAAACGAACAATCTAACAGTCCAAATCTTCATCAGGCTTCACATACTCTCCATTTTTCCTCGCTGCATCAAATTCAAACGTCTGCTTCAACCCTTTCCCAAAGTTGGATCAACAGACACCACCCCAAACCATAGCTCCCATCAACAACACTATCGCAACACCCGCGTACACGCAGAACGGGATTTGAGCTCACCCAAACTCATTCATAATGGCTTGACCAGACTCAAAACTTTTGGCTCGATCAAATGCCTCAAATTTTCGGCTAAAACCTGCCCAGACGCGCTCACCAACAAACGCAATGAGTCCCAGGTAACAGAACATAAAAAGCGGCATGAGGGTTCCACTTTCTCGGCGTACCCCGAAATAACCAATAAGTGGGGCAATGAATGCCGCCATGGCGATTGAGACGGCAATGATGGCAATCCCATGCTGTGATACTTGTGTGAGAACCAATCCAATGACCGTGAAGCCAACCAGAAAGAACATTGAAAGCTTGAGGAACGGGAGGAAAATATGATAGGGGGCGTATAAGGCAATGACACACGGCAGGGTAACCAGCGAAGCGAGGAAAGTGCCTGTAACGTGTCTTTCAGGACTTGCACTATTTGCGACAGGCTGTGCACAAACAGCCGAGCAATGTAAAAGTTGCATGTCAATCAAAAGAAAATAATCACTCAACATCCAAATCAAGCCACGATGAAGCTGGCACTTGCTCTGACTGCAACGCTACCTCTTGCGACGCTATCCCTGGCCCCTCTTGAGCCAGGTGTAGGCCAGGTATTGCTGTGAGTGACTTCTGTGTGCTGATCATCACGATCGCTACTCCCACCCCTGCAGCACCATCAAACAGCATGGTGTCCCTTCCAACAACAACAACACTAAACCACATTTAAATCAACACAGCGGCGCGTGGTACGACCGCAACTCCAGCGACACACCCTCGGCAGTCAACACCCGCCTGGGATACAAGCCACTCAACTTTTTCCAAACCGACTACGACATGAGCGGCAAGAAGCCGTTCAAACCGAAACCTGAAATCGTGGACGAGTTTATTGTCCAATTGAAAGAGTCCAACTCGGATGCCTCGGCGTACTTGACAGTGTATCCCTTCCAGGGGCTGGGCGACAACATCACAGGTCAATTAATATTGCCCCCAAAAACAAACACTGAATTTTTATGTAAAAACAGACGAGCATCTGAGAGACACGCTGGCCAGGATCAAGGCCGTGATTGCTACTGGCCGTAAAGTGTTCGTCCGTTTTGCGTGAGTTGGAAAATCAAACGGATTTCAATCAATCGCAGTAACCCTTACTATCGAAATCATGACAGCCCAGAAATGAACGGCTCCTGGTTTTCATACGGCCAAAGACCTACCGAATTCAAAGAAACATGGCGCAGATGCATCCAATTCTGGCGACAACAACTCGGCGCAGATGCATCGAAAGCAGCCTTCATCTGGGTACATTTAACCAAAAAAAATCCCATCAACTCACAGCTAACAGCTTCATTTCTCAACAAAAAAGGCACCCAACAGTGGCAATGGCTACCCGTGGCCAAAAGACGAAAACAATCCGGGAGAAAACTACAGCCCAGATGCTACAACGCAAGAAGGAAAGGCGCTGATTCAGACACTGGACACCAACAAGAATGGCAAATTCGATGAGTTGGATGTAAGTCCACGCTTGAAGTATTCGTTGAAATGCGCCCTAATTATCCCCATGAAAACTCGCAGGATCCGTACCTGATCTACTATCCAGGCGATGAATACGTCGACTGGGTAGGTCTATCCATTTACGCGTACGGCACAATGTATCCATGGGAAACCAACGACATCGCACCTCCCAACAAGGTAAAAAAAAAAAATACTTCCTTCAAATGCCAACGAAAATCTCACAAAAGAAAACACAAACACAAAAAGTTTGAAGGAATCCTCCAAGGCCGTGAAAGCGGAATCCCAAACACATCTTGGGGTCACTACCCATTCTACACATACTTTTGCACAGACACGGGAGTCCCAAACATCACCGCCGGAAACAAACCATTCATACTCGCCGAGACCGGCGTCGCCTACCACTTTGCATGGGCCAACCAAAGCTGGGCAACCGATGGAAACCACCCACCAACACCCATCCAAGACACAACGCGCGTACAAGTGAAACAGTCGTGGTGGCGGTCGTTCCTGAACGCAGAGTTTCTAGCAAAGTATCCTCAATTCAAAGCAGCGTGTTTTTTCGAGTTTATTAAGCCGGAAGAAACGACTGTGCGTGATTTTGCGAGTTTGGGTGGGGTTCCGGGGAGTGATGGGTTTAAAGCGTCAGTGAGCGAGGTTTCTGCGGCATTTGTGGAGGATGCAAAGAAGATGTCGTTTATAGTGTGGGGGAATGCTGTGCAGTCAGGTGGGCCGGCCACTGTCAGTCCCTCGATAACTGGCTCTGCCACCAAGAGTTCAAGCGCGTCTATCCATATCTTCTGGCCTCTTCTCGCATGGGCAGCAACAGTTGCATCAATCTGAGTTCTCTTTTATAGACAGTCTTGAAGGAAGCTGGCATCAACTTGAAAAGAAGAAGAAGAGAAGTGCGGTCAAAAAAAAATTGTTTTCTCTGATGTCAACCAACCAACCCCGCGATCCAAAAAAAAAAAAACGCCGTTCCAAAAATATATCACACCCCACAGAACAACACCAAAATGGACACCACCAGTCCAACCCGCTCAATTCGCTCCATCCGGCCACGCTCCAAAATCATTGAAGACTACAACAACAACATGCAAGCAGTCGCAGAAACCGAAAACGCGTCCGACAATAGCCTGAAACCTTCCTCCTCCGACTACAACGGAAGCCTAGACCGACCAACATCCCCTTCCCCAACCTCGCCAAACTCATTCTCGCAAGAAGGCATCAGTTACGCATCCTTCACTGGTCAACAACAACAACAACAACAGCAACAACAACAACTACAGCAGAGCCTCACACCGTACTCAGAGGCACGTATGACATTCGGAAAATCAAGTAGATCCAACTCGATCCACTCAGAACGCGGAAAAACACCCGAGATTAACATGAAACGAAACTTTCCCCCAACGCCGGCGTCCAACTCGGACGGCTCCTTTGAAGCGATCGGCTCTCCCACAAGCAGACCCAGTCTCGGCCAGTTTGCTGGGTTCATCAATATTAAGAAATCCCAGCAGCAGCAGCAACGAGAATACTCAGAAGATGGTTTGGAAGTCCAACCCCAATCCCCACTCTCAAAACTCTCAAGCGTCAAACAATCCGTCGCTTCCCTCTTTGGAAAGAAAGCATCAACCCAGTCCACCGAAGAACCTCCTCCACCACCACCACTAGAACAACGCAACTCTGTTCTCGGCCCACTTCCAAGCATGGATAAAGTATCCGTTGTCTCCCGCAGACGCGGATCCATCTCCGACACAACCACAACCACCACCACAAGCCCAAAACAACGACCCCAATCCTGGCGCCCAACATTCCTACCCACCTCCCCCAACAAACGCTCACATTCAGTCCCCATCGGAAACGAATACCGCACCAACATAAACCGCACCACCCAACACACTGAATACACATTTTCACAATTCAATTTCCGCCACGACTCAACAACGGGCCTCGTTCTACAAGTTTTCAGAAAATTGGACGTATCCCCATCAATCCCTCAAAACTTGAAACGCCTGCTCCTCCGCCTCGCTTGCACCATAATCCCACAAATCCACACAATCGAAGAGAAGCTAGAAGAATGGCCGTGGCTCGTCACGTTCTGCGAAAACTGGGGAATCGCACCGTTAACACTCGCACTCGCAGTGTTTGCAGCGGCAGTGTTTCAGAGAATATATCGACGAAATGCAAAACTGATTTCAAACTATATCGGCTTCGTGTATCCATTATATCGTACGGCTGTCATGCTACTCACACCAATGCCGGATCCCGGTAGTCCCAGATCCCCGGCACGTACGACCAGACAAGATTCTGAAATGGAAAAATGGAAGTCATATTGTAAGCTGCCTAGACCCCCTCACCAACAAAAACTAAAACAAAAGTACTAACATTAAAATCCAGGGCCAATCTACGCTGGCATCATGCTCCTCGACGAAATCTCACCGACACTGCTTCAAATCTACCCGCTCTACTATACAACAAAATCCGCCTTTTGTTACTGGCTGTACACGTACAACGGGTCCGACTACATTTTCAAAAAGTACATTGAACCGCTGTGGCAGAATGGGATTGATGCAGTGTCGCAGTTGGACGAAGTGAGTTTCCTCCATCATGCATCTTTCACTGCTTTTAAATTGAAACACGCGCTTTCTTCAGGTCGTTGCAAAAACTGGAAAAACTGAATTCGGTACACCTCCCCTACCTCAAACTCAACCTCCTCAAAAATCAACTAACCCAAACCAAAAAAAAAAACAAGACTACATGAAAGAACCCACATCAATGACATCCGAAATCGCGCGACACCGCCTCGAACGAATATGGCACAAAACTTCGCAAGAATCGCGAAAACAAGAGTCACGCCAAAACGTCTTGAAATCTCTTTGTTTAACTCGCGATAACCTGATTGCGTCAAAAGAAGAACGCAGTCTTCGCGAGGAGATAGACAAGGCGGATGAGAAATTGGCACTTTTGGCTGAGGCGCAGTGGGGATATAAATCCCTTATTCACTGGTTCGTTGATGCCAACGGACTTGCAGAACTTGCTCGTGAGTTTTCTTGTTCAATCAAAAAGTTACACACAACTTAAACCCCCCCCCCCCCCCCCCCCCCCCCCCCCCTCTCTTTCCGCTCAGCACCAACGGGCAAAATCAACGCACTCCTTCGAATCAAACTCGAAAACATTTCCGTCACCGCGCCCACAGACACAACCCCAACATCATCAAAACAACTGGACCATTTTGCAGTCATATCCATAAACGATTCCATCCGCGCAACCACTTCCAAACTCACGTCCAGTATATGGAACGAAACATTTGAAATTTCGGTCGACAAGCTTAGTAATTCCGTCGAGATTCAAGTGTTTCAGCTTTCCCTGCTCGGGAAACATACGATGGTTGGAGTTGTGTGGTTCACGATTGCAGAGTTGAAGGAGGAGTTGTTGGACAAGTATTATTCAATTTTTCCGGTGGATACTATGCCGTGCACGTTTGCGCTGGAACCCATTGGATCCATATCCGTGAAAGCAAACTTGGGTAAAAAAAACCCGCGTATCATTAAGATTTTCTCAACTAATACAGCAACCAACACAAAACACACAGTTGAAACAACACGCATCAAACACACAGCAACACGCGATGAACTCTCCGCCGACATTCGTGAAGAGGATATTTACTTGTTTGACGATATTCGTAAAGTGTACACAAAGAATGGTCACCAGTTCCAAATTTTTAAAGCTGTAACTTCGTTTGCTTCGGATATTGTCGGGGCACGGTGTTCTGTTTGCGAGGAGGCCATGATTGGTGGAATGCGATGTTATTGTCAGCGTGAGTATTGTTTTTTTTGTACCTGTTTTCAATGGGGTAGTTGAACTCTTTGGGGATGTTTCAGGTTGCGCGTTTGTCTGCCACACGCGCTGCTTCAAAGGCGTCCTAACAAAATGCATCAACCACGACGACATTGAAATGGTACTAAACCCATTCTTTATATTCTCTTCACCCCATGGACTCCTCACACCCCAAAACAACAAAAACCAGGCACCCAAGGGCACAGACCTCAACACCGGCCAACTCCTAGACTACAACAAACCCCACAATTTCGAAACCAAGTCCATAAACCTACTCCGATCCTGGTGCACACACTGCGGCACAAAAGTCCTCGTCGGTGAACGGCTCGTGCAATGCTCTGAATGCGGGAAATGCGCACACGATCGGTGCAGCGCAATGGTGCCCAACTTTTGTAAACTGTCTCTCGCAGACGCGGCCGCAATTGCCATCAAGGAGGAGTATGTGAATAGTAGAAAACTGTCGAAAGCGCTTGGGTTTGGGAAGTGATTACGCTATATTTTTAGTAATGTGATGGGTGTTGAACCCTGGAATATAGAGCGGTGACTGTGCCACACTGCGCATTTAAACAGCCCAAATTGCCCCCTTCCAAAACACACATGTCCCCAATCCTTACTACTTACATCGTTGCTGCCTGCGAGTTCACCGATGCACCCGCACACATTCGCCAGCAGCAGCATCAACAGCATCGCCGCACACGCACGCACCGCCGTTACAAACCTCGACCCCTCGACATGCCTCTCATGCCGCATACGGACCATGTGGCACTTACAGTGCCACCACCCAAGCAGTCAAGCAACCACGGACAACAATACAAGAAACGAAGCTTCCGTACTCGCATAATGACACTCTTTCGAACCACGTTTATTTTAGACACCCAATACCCTCTTTAGCGTGTTTCCAGCCACAACAAAGTCGTCTTCATTCAAATAAACCTACATGTACATATATGAATCAGTATTTTACATTCCCTAGCACTACCTCCAAAAACAAAAAAACAAACCTGCGCAGACAACCGAATCCAATACACACCGCCAAACTTGTACGGCGCAACACCCACCTTATCCTCCTTCAACATTCTCGCCTGCAACGCACCCATGAACACATCCCCTCCTTGCTTCACCGTTTCAGTATCTGGTACAAGCACATTCACCATTGCCGCATAAAACGCATCACCGTCCGTTTCTTCTCCCGGGCCAACACCCTTCAACACACGTGTGCCGAGAATGTCGGCTACAATTTGGCCGCCACGTACAGCGAGACGGTGTGTGTAGTCCATGATGGCCGCTTCACCGCCGATCCAGGCGCGAAAGTTGAGAGCAGCTTTTGTGCACAGATAGGCAGAGACATCCGTTGTTCCGACCCTGTTTGGGTTTCGAAAAAAACACACACACAGTTGACAAAGGAATCACCACACTAACAAAAAAACAATTACCAGTGAAACCCACGCCTCCAATCCTTCCCCTTAATCTCGGAAATAACAGGATGATGAATCACCCCTTGAAACCGCGGCGCAACATAAAACACGGCACAACCGCGGGGAACATACAACCACTTGTGCAAGTTACTCACAAAGAAATCCGTCTGAATCACGTTCAAATCAATCGGAACCTGTCCAATCGCATGCGCAGCATCAATACAAGTAAGAACACCGCGGCTTTTAAACAGCGCCGTTAATCTCTCAACAGGGACAATGACTCCCGGCACAGACGAAATCATGTCGTAGATTGCAAGCACAACATCGCTCCCTTGCGCTCGCTCGGATTCAATGACAGCGTTGACACGGTCCAGCAAGTCTGCCTCAGAGATGGGGATGGGAATGTCGACATTCAGGATCCCGAATCCGTCGTTGGTTGTTGTATAGTTGATTCCATTCAACACGTTTCCGTACACGGAAGAGAAGCAGAGAATCTTTTGTTTTGAAGAAGGCGATGGGCGTCCTGAAGCCTTGAGGATCTGAGAGAGAGAACATATTCAGCAACTCAAAACCATTACCCACACCAACAACAACATACAAACCTGCTTCAGCGATCTCAAAACAGCATTCACACCCGTGGTCGCATTCACAGTGAACACGACATCGGCGACAGTTTCAAGTCCAAGCAACTTTGCCACGGGCAGCAGCGCCTCGTCCAATTTGGCATCGTAGGTTATCTATGGACGCGCGAGAGCAGCGCATGTTAAAAGCACTCATACAATACACTTGCACAAGACGTACCTTCATAAAGTAGTCTGGGTTGGCCTCAATGTCGTACAACTTCTGCTGGCGCGCTTCCATGACTGCACGCGGGGTTGCGCCGAACGAGCCGTGGTTCGTGGCCACGTAGTCTGTGTCCAGCGCAAACAGACTTCTTAATTCAGCGGTTCCAAGTGCCGGTGCCGGTTGTTCCGAATTCATTTCTTCTGAACTTGCTTTGTCAGAAAACGCCACTTCCAATATTTATACAGCGTCACCAACAGTTGCGCATGACGTCACTTCAAACTCAGTCTATTCACTCATTCTACACATCCACACACACGAACCCATATAACACTGCACCGCAACAAACCTACTCATCTCATACACATTCCATCAATCACTGCTTGCCATGCGACGAATACGCATTCACAGGCGGCGCATACCTCACAGACCTCCCTGCCCCACCCTCAACACCATCCTCCTTCTCCGCATACGCCATCTTTTTAACATCCCCTCTCCGCGCCTCAAGCTCCATAGTATTCGTACTCCGATTTGAAGAAAACACCAACTCCTGGTTTTGTACAGCTCGCTTCTTTTTGCGCGAGTACACGATGGCAGCAATGAGACCAAGGATTAGGACGCCAAATGTGATGCCAACGATTCCGGCGGTGGGGATTCCTGCGGGTGGGCTGGTTGATCCGATGGCGGCAGAAGCTGCTGCTGAGACTGTGGATGATGGAGACGGCGATGCGCCCTTTGCGGATGGGATGATGACGGACGGTTTGGAGGTGGATGTGGGGTTGGCAGAGTCTGTCGTTATTGGCGCCTCAGTGTCTGCAGCAGCTGCCGGAGATGGATCGACAGAAGACTCAACGACCACCGCTGATGTTGGCGGGTCCACCGGCACAGCGGAAGCAGCAGCAGCAGCAGAAGTAGGAATCAGTTGAACAGTCGGGACCAGCAGATTGATTCCAAAGGTGAGGCACAAGTCGTGCAGTACGCGAGGGTTGCTGAAGCGGGGGTAGAAGGAGTCATGGCCACAGACAGCAGCTTGCACAGCGAGTGCGTTCATGATGGGTTCTTGGCACGGGTAGCTTGGAGTCAGCTCCTTTTCGATGGCGGCAAGGACCAGGGCCTGAAGAGCTGCCGCTGCTGCATCACAGGTTGCTGTTGTTGTGCTCATTTTGTGTGTGTGTGTTTGTGCCCCAAATTGGGAAGTAAACCCTGACTATTTTGCGTCACCCCATTTTTAGCTTGAATTTTTAAATTTATGCTTTTAATCAACCAGATGATGCGCTTGCTGATCGTTGGCAGTGAACCAGTCTTTGCAAACAGCGGATACAGACGCGCCGATTTGTGTGATCGCAATTAAATTGACAGCGATAGCAATCGAGGTGCTTCGGATGTCTCGCGAGTCGTCTGGATCAACGCGTGTCGTTGAAGCTTTGATATGGAAGCCAGACAGTCTACCCAGTACAACACCTGAGGTTGGCATTCCAAGTGCTGCTATCAGCACTCCTAAAATGGGAGCAACCACAAAGCTAGTGAAGATTTGTTTTATTTCCCTGAAATGCTTGAAACATCATCCACCAGCACGAGTCAAAATCGATACGGTCGATTCGCTGGATCATTCAATCGCTGCAACTCTGCCCATAGAGCACTCGGTGTTTCGTGGCGCGAGTACTCTTCAATCATTGCCATCGACATGCCAGCACGTATCGCTCGCATGTAAACAGCTTTTGCCGTCATCCTTGGCCCGCTCATCCTCCCTTTCCCATACTTTTTCCAGCTTTTGAAACTTTCTGTAGGATATCATTACATCTTGAATGTCCCAATCTTTTCGAGTTCCTGTCGCCTTCTTTGACGTTTTGGCAACTGGAGTATCGTGGGTCTTCAGCTTCTTGAGCTTCTGGGTGATGTACGGTTTAAAGTCTTTCGAAAGTGTTCGCGCGTTTCGAAAGTCAATCTCAGTGAGCGTAAAGCAGCTCCAACCAGTGTAGTTTGACTCGTTTAGAATCATTATTTTTTTTGCTGTAAAAAAGTCCGCGCTCAACGCGCTCACATTTTGACCAACGCTATGGCATCATCACCATATTCTGACAGACTCAGACAGTAAACATTTGAAACATGCCCATGACGTAGTTTGCAAATTGGAGATATTTACCCAACACCTCAATTCAACCATCTCGAACCGTCAGCGATATTCTCATTGTACTCCAAGTGGATTCGATAATATCAATCAGTATCGGAAATCTCAAATTTCCCTCAAGAACGTCCGCGATTCTTTGTGGCGTTCCTCCGTGGAGTGGTTGATAACAATTATGTATCCAACTATCGTTTTCAAATGACTACAAGCCTCGGTTCTACAATTCTTCTCTGTACGGCTTCTGGAAAGAACAAATCATCTGGAGGATCGATCGCAATTCAACTCGAACTGGTCCATGTAATAGAAAACGTATCTGTGATGTCCTCATGGGACTCTGTGTTTCATCATTGTTTGGAAATGAACCTCGCTTACAATTGTGCGCGGATTTGGATCTGGTGCACACTTGCCTTGTCGTGAGACAGGTTAGTTTACCCTACTGATGAAGGGTTATCGCGATAGTAATTATACTTAGTGCGAGAGAAACCGTATATTCACATAATTGGTTTTTGCGGTTAGTTGAAAAGCTAGTGCCGCGAAGCTGCCATGTGTAGGGTAATGTGAATTATGAGGGTACTGCCACGTATGTCTTAATGGCAGAGCCAACAGTTCTCGCAGCTAGTATGAGTTACATGGCCGACCAACAGTCGCACGTCGTTTTGGACTACTTTGCTTCAAAAGTCTTTGCTCCATTTGGTTCCCTTGACCCAACACCGCAAGAGCGAAATTATCACATGGAGCTCATCATTGCCATTCGATTTCTTCAAGGATGGTGGCAAGATTCTGATTTTAAAGTATTACTGCCGCAATGGGTTCATGAGTTGAAGATTCAAAAAACCAGTCGGACTTTTGGATTGCCATGTCAAAAAAAGCGGCACAAACATGTTCAAGCTGTTCAAGCCCCAGCAACAACATCCTGAATTCCCTTGGGCTACGCGTCATCCTGTCGATGCTGGGCCCGACCTTCAATACTCCATCTTCTCGTGCTACGCGAGGACACCATCCACACCCAACGTCCAATCATTCATGGAGGCTGCTACCGATGTGCATCAAAAAACGATGGAAGCGCATCCAGTCAACTCGGTCGAAATTCAACCCTCAGCAAAGCGAAAGCGTCGTCGCGTGCACCTGCATTTTGAACCACCAGGTGCAACATCAAATTTGAAGGGACAGGGTGAATCGGGTCCAGTTGGAAACGACAATGTCATTAATGTGAATCTGGAAGGCGACTTTGCGCTGAAGGTTTTCGGCATCAAGTTTGTAACTGCATGCAATGGGCATGCGAGGCAGCAACGCTGGGTTTGGTAAGAAATAAAAGAAAGCGTGGCTGTCGCGTTCTTTCTCATCCTTAATTTCAAATTCTCGTGCCCCCTCTGCTTCTGGAGTCAACACCATGGGTCTCAGTCGGTAAATGATATATTCCATCCGCAACACAGAACATGAAACTACGCATCATAACCAGGCGGCAACCCCTCCTCTTGAGCCACCAACCCTCCACGAAGCTCAGCAATATCCGCCTCCAACTGCGCAACCTCACCAAACACCAAACCCAACTCATCCTTCATCATATCCCTCGTCAATCCCATCAAAACGCGTCCATTAATTCGGTATTCTAGCATGACATTACCCATCTTGTTTCCAAAATGCGGAAGCGCGCGTGCCCATGCCTCAACCTCTACAACACTCCATTCGTTGGGATCAGATGACGTCCGAATTGGTGGTAAAGAAACCGAAGACCGATCTGCGGAGACTGCGTGAGATGCCACAGTATTGAAGCGCTGCATGTTGGATAAATCCGACAGAAGGCTGTCACGCTGTCTTGAGCTGGAAATGGTCGGAGTACTACGAGCTGCGTACACGGCATTCATCATGCTACTTTTTTCGTCCGAGATAGGGGCTGAAGAAGGAGCGACAATTGGCGCCGCAAACGAGTCCCGGTTACTGCTTCTGTCGTCTCCGATGGAAGAAGGCGGCGCGTTGAATGGAGTTTTTCCAGAGCTGTACTGGGTTCCAGAAGATCTTATTGGGTCTGCAGCAGATGGGATTAATCGGATCTGTGGTTGAGAAATACTGGAGATGGTAGGTGCACTGGCGGGCGGTTGTGACAGGTTTGAGCATGCACAAAAAAAAAAAGTAAATGTAACCTGTATGTGTAATTGTGCGTATTACTGTACGGTTGATGCTGGTGTTCCAAGGATATAGTCGGCATTGGAACGACAATGTCTGGTTCCCTCCTTTTACGAATGACAAGTCCAGCAATCACGAGCGCAACAATCATTGCCAATCCCACACCCAAAATCAGCCCCATCGAGCTGCTTTGCCCAGATGATGAGCCAACTGACGCAGCCGTTGTGAGAGAAGCTGCATTTCCACCAATTCGGAAAGCGGTTGTTTGAACTCCTGCGACACCGTTGTTGAAAGAAACGGTGACGCGGTTGTTTGAAGCATCGGAGCTGCGTATGGCACCAGTCGCTGTCGACTGCGGTTGTCCGCTTCCAGCGCCTGCAGTGACGGGGGCAGGTTGGTTCGGTTGAGATGGTCCCTGAGTTGGCTGCCCAGGCTGCCCAGGCGGCACTGAATTCTGTGGAGGGACAGGCTGCACAGGTTGAGGCTGTTGACTGGGCTGCGGCGCAGCAGTGGTAGGAGCAGGCTGGTTCGGAGACGGGTCCGGAGACGGAGACGGTTGAATTGGTGGGTCCGGAGACGGAGCCGGCGGGTTCGAAACCGCCGGAACCGACAATTGAATCCCCTTCCTCTGCATACAGAAGCTCTGCAGACTCTGCGGATCTGAGAAGGCGTCGGTTTGAGTTGACGCGTTGGATCCACACGCTGCCACGTAGGCAGCGAGGGCATCCATGACTTGCTGGTTGCACGCGTAAGTGCCGTCCAGGGCGGAAGCGTTGTCAGCGTTGCCGAATGCCGATTGGCGCACGCGGCCCCAGTTGCCGAAAGCATCGAAGCAGCTCATGTTTTGAACACTTTTTAATTGGGTGCAAATTGATCTGTGAATCGGCGGCTTCAAAAGATGGACTGACTTTTGCTGCTTCCGTCGTATTCAAAGAACACACCGAGTGAGAGCATGGACAATGTCCCAGCAAGAAGAAGGTGACCGGACATAGCACATGCCAACTTTGAGTTAGGATTTAGGGTTTCTAAATTGCCACAACAAATTATGCATGCGGATCTGGTGACGTGACACCATTTCCAGCATTGAGTGCGTGTACAGAACTCCTATTATCATGCTTTTGTTTGACCCAACCTCATCCATTGTACGCACTGCGGCCATGCGGCAATGGTAATCCCTCCAGAGCAATATCTGCCAACCTCCCTCACCAAACACCAAAATGGACGTGGCACTCTAACGTGATATTCCCCAGTTTGCTTCCAAAGTGCAGAGGGTAGTCCATGTTTTAAGTCAGTTGAGAGAACAGCAGCAGCTCACCAAGCTGCAACCTGACTAACGTGACAAGCTTGCTCTCTTTCAAGCGCCGCCCTTTCTTCTTTTAACGCCGCAAACAATTTCCTTTAGTTCCTCCTCCCTGATCTGGTATTCAGGGTCTTCAGCAGTGAAATCAGGATGCCTGCTCCGCCAGTCCTTCAAGGTGATCTGAGCTTCAGAAAGATTGATGCTGGCATTTGAAACCCTCACTCTGGCTTCTGTGCGATGACGAGGTCTGCCATTAATATCTATTTTTCCATATTTCTTGAACATGAGTGGTAAATACCTCCAAGTCCAGCATTGCTTTCGAAAGTGACGGCAAGTGATGATGCGGCCGAGGTGATATCTGTGGAGCTGAAACAGATTTTGAACAACTCATTTGCTTGCCGATGGGGTAGCGCCATTTCCAACATTGAGAGTGTGCAAGCGGCATCACTAATATCATATATTAATGAGAATTAACCAGATCTATTTTATGCATCGTAACCAGGTGGCAGCCCTTCTTCTTGCACCGACAACTCTCCTCGAAGCTGAGCAATATCCGCCTCCAACTGCGAAACCTCACCAAACACCAGACCCAATTCATTCTTCATAGCATTACGATCTAGTCCCATTAGAACGCGTCCATTGATTTGGTATTCCAGCATGATATCACCCAGCTTGTCTCCAAAATGCGGAAGCGAGCGTGCCCACGTCTCAACCTCTGCAACGTTCCATTGGTTGGGATCTGATGGCACAGGAATTGGTGGCAAAGAAACTGAAGACTGATCCGCTGACACTGGATGAGATACGGTTGTACCGAACCGCCGCAAATTTGATCCATCCGACAGAAGGCTGTCACGCTGTCTGGAGCTAGAAATCGTTGGTGTACTACGAGCTGCATATGCAGCATTCATCATGCTACTTTTTTCTTCCGATCCAGGAGTGGAAACTGGTGCCGTGAAAGCATTCCATGTGCTGCCTCTGTCGTTCTGGCTTCCAGAGGTACGAATTCCTGCCGCGACGGACGGAACATTTTGCATTGGCGGCACAAGGGCAGGTGTGCTGGTCATGTGATCATCCATCAATACAACGTCACACAAGTAAAAAAAAGTGCATGTGGTACCTGTTCGTATATCCGTGCATAATATACGGCTGTTCCGTG
The DNA here is from genome assembly GCA_025435555.1 of Chytriomyces cf. hyalinus JEL632. Taxonomy (NCBI): domain Eukaryota; kingdom Fungi; phylum Chytridiomycota; class Chytridiomycetes; order Chytridiales; family Chytriomycetaceae; genus Chytriomyces; species Chytriomyces cf. hyalinus JEL632. The sequence continues at coordinate 134,627 of JAIWWG010000048.1, read as the reverse complement.
TATGGATTCGGCATCTGCCGTAACCGATCAACCGCAGCCTCTTTCCTCCGCCGCCGCTGTTGCGTGGTAACAAACGCAGCCACAGCTATCACAGCAACAACTGCCAAAACCCCGATCCCCGCATACAACCCCGTCGAGTTGCTTCCGTTGCCAGGGGCAGATCCTACTCCGGCGGCGGGTACGGCGGATGTTGGCGAAACGGAACTTCCGCTGAACCGGAATCCGTTCCCAGCAGTGACAGATGAAGCGGACCCAGCCGAGCGAACTGCTGAACCAGACGGCTCTCCTCCGACTGCATTTGTTGGCTGAAGTGTCTGAGGTTGGCCCCCCTGTGAAGGCTGGGAAGGCTGGCCTGGATTGACTTGGACAGTTGGGTCAACTGGCTGCACGGGTTGAACGGGTTGCCCAGTCTGTACTGGCGGCTGTACTGGTGGTTGGACTGGAGGCTGCACCGGTTGATCTGTGGTTTGAACAGGCGGCGGCTGTACCTGAGTCGGAGAAGGAGGCGGAACAGGGTCTCCCGGGATCGACAGCATGACGCCCTTCTTTTGCAAGCAGAAGCTCTGCAGACTCTGAGTGTCTGAGTAGTCTCCCGTGAGTGTCCTGACTTGGTCCTTGCCACATGCATTCTGGTACGCAGCGAGGGCGTCCATGACTTGCTGCTCGCAGGCATAGGTCCCGTCAAATGCGGCAGCGTTGCCCCCACGTCCGAAGGCATCCTGGTTCACAGCTGCGAAGCGGGCAAACGCGGACTGGCAGCTGCTCATTCTTGATTGAGTGATTGGTTCTAAAAATTGTATTAGTTTGCCTTGGCACGAACATTAAACACGCTCATAAACATGCGCTTCAGCTTCGAATTCGCCAATTCGGACAATAAATGCTCTGTTTATTTTGATACCTACAAATCTATCCACCTACGCATCGTAACCAGGCGGCAGCCCCGCCTCACTCAAACTCGCATCGCGCAGCTGAGCAATATCCGCCGCCAACTGCGAAACCTCTCCAAATACCAAACCCAACTCATCCTTCATCGTATTCCGTGTCAATCCCATCAAAACGCGTCCATTGATTTGATATTCCAGCATAATGTTCCCCAACTTGTTTCCAAAATGCGGAAGCGCACGAGCCCACGCTTCAACCTCTGCGACACTCCATTTACTTGGATCCATCGTCACTAAAACTGGTGGCTGTGGTATTTCGAGTGCATTTCCCACATGATATGGCCTTGAATCCGCCACAATGAATTGCTGGGTACTTCTAGGTCCATCAGATGTAACAATATCGCGCTTCTCGTCGCCTCGATACGTCGGAGTAACATACACCGCGTTCATCAAACTGATTTTCGAGACAGGAGCTGGAGAGGCATCAGAGATTGGCGTCGCTAAAACATCCCAGCTGCTGGATGCAGGAAATTGTATTTTGCCAGAGAGTTTCTGGCTCTCTGACGAATGGATTGCATCCGCGTGGCTATGTAAATTAATTGCTGGCGGTGCAGTCGGAGACGCTACATTCGCATTGATGCTGAGAAGATGGGGTTTGATCGGTTTTCGCGGATGAAAGGATGATCAAAGTCCACAAACATACCTCAGAGTATCATTAAGCGCATCGTATCCTTTATGCTGATCTTGCAGGTCCTCATGAGGCATTTGATGCAGCCGTTCAATGGCTGCCCGTTTTCTTTGATTTTGCGTGACAAAGAATACAACTGCAGCTATGATGACACCAGCGATCCCAACCCCAACTCCTGCATACAGTCCAATGGAATTGCTTTCAGTGGCAGGAGAGAATCCTGCAGCAGCTGAGACAGGGGAGGATGTTGGAGAACTGGTGCTGCTCGCTCGAACTTGCGAGCCTGAGACTGTGCTGGTTGCGCCTTCAATGATATCCAGAAATGCTTGTATGGAGGACGACGGTGCGACGGTCGCCGGCAGTTCGCGAGTAACCGCAGTACGGGAAGCAGCGGCGCTACCTCCAAAAGACGGCGGGGCAGCTCCGCACAGAGGGACAAAGTCAGCAAGCTTGAGAGAAAAAATAAGAAATCAGAGTCCGAGACACGACATCGCTGAAGAGAGTGAGATGCGCTCACAAAGGCTTCGAAGCGGGCGAGATCAGCGCCTCTGCAAGCGGCTTCACCGCAGGCAACGATGGTGGTTACAGCTGCACAGGCGGTCTCAAGGGTCTAAGCAGGATTGGGAGACAGTCAGCAGCAAAAACAACACCAATGATCAAGCGGGACTCACGGGATATTGAATAACGCACTGAAGAGTGCATGGCGGAAATGCCTGGTCAAATGCAGCTGATCCAGACATGTGTTTTGTTTGAACAGGACTGAAATTATTTACATTATACGCGGAGCTCTGTTAAAATCAGACGAGTTTTGCGTTGGAATTGGGTACCAGCACGAGCTGGCGGAAATCCCTTCCTTGTTTATCTTTCCTTGCAAATCCAATTTTACGCATCACAACCAGGCGGCAACCCCCAGCAACCCTCGCCGAAGCTGAGCAATACCCACCTCCAACTCCGCAATCTCACCAAACATCAACCCCAACGCATCTTTCATAGCGTCATGATTTAGTCCCATTAGCACGCGCCCATTGATTTGGTACTCCACCATGATATTCCCCAGTTTGTTTCCAGAAAATGGAAAAGCATTATTTGAATCTTGCGGGTACACACATGGCAGACGACTCGGCCGTTCAAGTTTGTACTGCTTCCGATGTTTTCGCACGAAAACGAATGCGGCTGCCGCCAAAACGACCAGGCCGATTCCCAACACAGTTTCCTGATTCATGATGGGAAAATTGTTTGAACTGTCACTGGGGATTCTGGCTGGCACAAAAGTGGTTGTTGGAGATACGGTGCGGGTGCTCGTGTGGAACTGGAATGTACTTGTTGTAGTTCCTATCGACTGGACCTGCGTCTGAAACGAGGGGTCCTGGAATTCTCCCGGAATCCTCAACAAGATCCCCTTCTTTTGCAGACAGAAGACTTGCAGACTCGTGTGTGTCCGAGTGCTCGGCCGAGAGTGTTTTTAAGTTGCCCTTGCCACACCAAGCCTGGTATTCTGAGAGTGCATCCATGAACAGTTGCTGGCAGGCATAGGTCCCGTCGAATGCAGCCTCTTTGCTCGCGCGGGCGTAAGCATCTTGACATACGGCTTCAAAGCGTGCTGGTGCAGATTGGCAGCTGCTCTTTGAGTTGCGCTTGAACCAATTTTATAAAATTATTTGACCGCAATTTCTGTGCCTTGTGTGACTCGTCTGACTCGACCGACCTTCAGCAGGAATAGCGAATTGGTTTTTGTGTACCCATAATACGTAAAAATGGATCGGATAAATGGGAGCTTAATAAAAGAGAATAAAATAAATCCAATCAAACGCGAAGTTTATGCAGTGGGAGTGCAACCGTAAAAAGCTGCTCTCGTCTTTGCATAATGCATGTCCCGCGTTCAGTAACTGCCACTTCGCGTTTGTCTGTGCTGGGAACCGCTTCTGCCAAGCACATTTAAAAATTGCTGACCAGGATTTGATCACATGACTGCTTGAAAATTATTGACGTGACCAATTTATGTTGTGATACGGTTTCTGAGTGTGTCACTCTTGAGGTGCATGAACCTGATCTATCCGCAACAACTATGCATTAGTGCGTTTCATACGACGGGAAGAAATTATATGAACACTACCTCTATTAAGCTGAATCGGCAATAAAAAAGAATGCTCCTGTTTATTTCCCTGCAAATCCGCCTTTCACGCATCATAACTCGGCGGTAACCCCTCCCCTTGCACTCCCCGAAGCTGCGCAATACCCGCCTCCAACTGCGCAACCTCGCCAAACACCAACCGCAGCTCTTCCTTCATCGAATCCCGAGTTAATCCCATCAAAACACGTCCATTGATTTGAAATTCCAGCATGATATTCCCCAACTTGTCTCCAAAATGCGGAATGGCACGAGCCCACGCCACAACATCTGAGACACTCCATTCGATTGGATCCAATGTTGCTGAAACTTGTGGTGCGGCCATATCCAGTGCAACGGATCCATCAGACGGAAAATGGTCGCGTTGCTTTTCATTTGAAGAATTCGCAGGAACATACGACGCATTCATCATGCTCCTTTTTTCGTCTGAAACAAGAGCCGAGATTGGTGTGGCTGCAGCATTCCAGGTGCTACTTTTTTCGTCCCCCATGGAGGAAGGAACAGGTATTTTGCCAGAGCTGTACTGACTCTCAGACGATCGAATCGATTCTGCGGGATACTGCAAGTTCACTTTTGGTTGTGGAGTTGGAACCGGCACAGTCGCACTGACAGCGAAAAAGAACGAATAAATAAGTCATGAAATACAGTTGAAAAACAAAAACTAAACCTCAAGTTATAGTCAGGCATGCTCGGCATGTTGTACGCTTTCTGCGCATCGGAATGGTACGTATACGGCATCTGAAGCCTTTCGAGTGCCGCCTGCTCCTTTCGCCGTTTTTGCGAGGCAAAGAACACAATTGCGACAATCACAACAAACGCGATTCCCGCCCCAATTCCCGCATACAGTGCAATGGAATTGCTTGCAGCCGCAACGGGTCCTGCACCAACTGGCACAGATGAGGCTATTGGAGGCACAGACGAGGCTGGTGGTGCCGCAGTGATGCTGGTGGGAAACTGGAAGCCGGGATCAGCACTCGTTGACTGGACCTGCGTCGGAGCCGAAAGAGTCCCAGATTCCCCCGGGATCATCAACACAACAGCCTTCTTTTGGAAGCAAAAGCTCTGCAGACTCTGCGTGTCGGAGTAGTCGCCCGTGAGTGTCCTCACTCTATCCTTGCCACAGGCATCCTGGTAATCGGAGAGTGCGTCCATAACTTGTTGCTGGCAGGCGTACGTCCCATCGAATACAGCTTCGCTGGGTCCTTGGCCGAAGGCGGTCTGGGTCACGGCACCGAAGCGGGCAAAGGCGGACTGGCAGCTGCTCATTTTTTGAGTAATTTAATTGTGACTGGGCTTGAAGCAGAAGCGCCCCCATCTGCGGGCACTTCCCCTTAACAACATCCGGCTTCACATCCACAGATGCTCTCTGTCTTCGCAAAAAGTCACGCCTTTCGCATTTACGCAATGCGGCAAATACTTGCAACTCTCAGTCGTTTGGGCGCAGGTAATAGGATACAAGCTGCCTTCCTTCAAACGCTTCAATCGGCAACTTCCCAAGTCAAAATTATTACTGTTTCCGTTCGCGCCGTTCAGCGTATATTGTGACACACATATGTACACAACCTCTGTCAAGCTGAATCGGCAATAAAAAGAATGCATCCGCTTTTTTAAGCATCATAACAAGGCGGCAACCCCTCCCTTTGCAACCCTCTCCGAATCTGAGCAATATTTGTCTCCAACTGCGTAACCTCACCAAACACCAACCGCAGCTCTTCCTTCATAGAATCCCGAGTTAATCCCATCAAAACACTTCCGCTGACTTGATATTCCAGCATGATATTCCCCAACTTGTCTCCAAAATGCGGAATGGTACGAGCCCATGCTGCAACCTCTATAGCAGTCCATTCGTTTGGATCGGATGTTGCTGGAGCAGGTGGTACCGTGACAGTAAGTGTATTCTCTACGAGATATGGCTTCGAATCTGCCGCAATGAATTCTTTCTTGTCGTCTGGATACATACACCGCGTTCATTAAACTGCTTTTAGAGACAGGAGCTGGAGAGGCATCAGAGATTGGCGTCGCTAAAGCATCCCAGCTGCTGAATGCAGGAAATTGGGATTTTCTGGCTCTCATACGAATGGGTTTCTTCCACGTGATTATATAAATTAGATGCTGGCGGCGCAGCCGGAGACGCTACTGTCGCATTGATGCTGAAAAGAAAGGGGTATGAGCACTCTCCCCGGATGAAAGGAGCAAGCATACAGATTTACCTCAGAGTATCATTAAGCGCATCATATCCCTTACGCTGCTCCTACAGTTCCGTATGAGGCATTAGGATTGGCACGGAAGGCTATTGCAAAGAACCCGCAGAACTGGCAACACTGCCTTCGGAAAGTTGTTGCGCAGAAACCGCAGAGCTGGCAGCAGCGACGATGCCTTTGGAAGTTGAGACAGCAGGGGCACTATCTAGAGATAATGTTGAGACGTCAGGGATGTTGCCATGAAAAGTGTCAACACAGACGTCAGCAAGTATAGAAATCCAATATTTGGAACGGCAATGCCAACGTGACTCTTGAGCATTTGAACTTCGACGCAAGCACACAAAACTAGAGACTGGTTTATTGTTATTGTTTGCAGGTCTTTGTTTTATGCCCGTTTGCACCAGCAACATACTCAAGCACAGCCTGGCATCTGCTCATTTTTAGAGTTATTAGTTGGCCTTGAGTGCACTCAATTTTTGTCAGGGAAGATCATCAGAAGACAGGAGAGGCGCTTTGATAAAGCGGACGAAGATTGGGCAATGAACAACCAACTTAACCCGCGCTGAACGAATCCATGCAGGAACCCCATTAAAAGGGTCCATAATCGCGTAGTTGGTTAGTATACACACAGCGGAAGAGACAGCAACACCGCCACGAGCTGAGTATGGGGTGTAAGCTCTGTTCAGCCGAGGATCCACCAGAGAACAGACTAACACGGTCCGATGCCCATCCTTACGCTGGTCCAGCAACGAAACGATTCCAATCTATGTGTATATGTGGTCGGGAACACGACTGGTCGGTTTTCAGGTGCACTGATTTGACCAACAACTTCGGCCCGGCTCGACTGGCCATGTTTGAAGCCATGCAAACGGTCCACATCATTCCGCGTAGTTCCGTCGATTCGTTCATTATATTGAACAGAGTAGCTGCGGCTTTTCTTGTTTCCTTGTCTAAATATGAGATGTGACGCTGAAATGTTGCTCGCCTCGAGAAAGACGACAGCCATTGCAACAACTCATTGACACGCAATTTCGTCGCACTTGGCGACTTGGCATGTAGCAAAACCTTTTATTCCGCCTCCTTCCTCTGTTTCCGCGCAAGAAACACAACGTTCCTCGGCGATTCATAAATATCAAACAAATTCAGCATCCGCACATCCACCCGGACACCTGCTCGTTCCAACAACCCACCCTCGCTGTTCATTTCAGTTATCCCAAGATACCGGTCCATCAACACCAAACTCTCTAAAACACGGCTCAACAGGCTCTTGATGCAATGTACAACGAAAATCTGCCGTTTCGCATTCACGTACTGTGGCAGTGAGACAAATGCTTGCAACTCTGCCTCGCCGACCCGGTTTCCAAGACCCAGTCTTTGCAGCGCAGCTTGGGCGTAGGCAATAAAGCTGCCTTCAAACGCTTCAATCGGCAATTTCCCAAGTCTAAATTTATGCTGTTTCCGTTCTCGCGGTTCAGCGTCGGACGGCTCCGGGACAGTTGTTCCATCCTTGCTGGGCGGGTCCAGGTTAAAGTGCCACAAGAGGGCGTCTAAAAGCGACCGCTTGTAATGACCCGTCAGATTCGATTCAATCCCAGCAGCATCAAAGCGGTCAAAATTCTGGCAGCTCAAATTTCGCGACTTGTGACCCAACAAGAGTTGATGCCGTTGCATCGCTGAAAACACGCTTTTACTTGCAGGAAACCCATGCGCACCAGTGAAGCATGAATCGTCCAGGCTTTCCGGCTCGGTCAATAAGTTGAAGCAGCAAGGAACAACGGCCATCAGTTTTACGCTCTCGACAGCTTCAAAAGTCTTGAGCATTGCGATCGAGCTCAGGTCCCCACACGCATGCAATCCAACCAACATAAAGTCCGTGGCTTTTCCATCCTTTAAATCCATTTGCTCCGCATTCAGCTCCTTCACCAGTTCCGTCAATTTTTCCGAATTGATATGAATCGTCCTGTACAAAACCTCCTTGCGCAAATTAACGGCAACAGCCGGCACATTCCCAACCCCACGTACATCCTTCAACTTTCCCTTTTTAATGTTGGCACCCCTCGACACGGATCCAACTGTTTGTATCTGATCAAAGTCCACAGCCACGCACGGATACTCTGTCGAGACCCTATGTGTGAGGTATCCTTGCCCAGCACCGACATCGACAATTTTGACTGTTTCATTGTTGACGATGGAATCCCGTGCGGCTGTGGATGCAAAGTCGAGAATCACGCGCGCAAATCGTTCAACTTCGTGCAGTTTTTTGCGGGACATTCCACTGGCAGTTGTTGCTGCTTCGTCAATGCATGAATCGATTCCGTCAAAAACCTTTTCGGGAAACTCGGATTGAAGCACGGAGCGAGGCAGAGACAGTTCTTTGCATGCGTGGATGTAATCTTTGAGCGATTGCGGCCAAGAGTCCTGCGCCAAAACACACATAAGTAAACAGCGCATTCACCAACAATTGACCACACCTGAACAGTCCCATCCTTCACAAGCCCGATCAACTGCTCAGATTCAAAATATGCCTCATCCGCCAACGCCCGCCATTCGCTCGGCCAGCTTTTGTTCCAAAAGTCCTCCGTCAGCGAGTCGTACGCATGAATCGAAGACAGCCACTGGAACTTTGCCAGAAACTTGGACAGGCTTTCGATGTATTCGGTGGGGTCTTGGTGTCCGGGAGGCAGCCGCACGTAGCTCATGATGTTCACTGGAGAAAAAAAATGTGTAAATCCATCACAAAGGAAAACGTCAAATAAACGAACATCGTCCTCCAATATCGTCCAACGCGCTGCCTCGAAGTCATGGACTCAGCTATTATAGATCCAATCTTTGAAAGTGCCAGCGCGGCCTTCACTGCCACGGGCACAATTCCTTTGACACAAACAGTCAGTTTCCAGGTCATGGAAACCATGTCAGCTGTTTCAAGCACACTGCTTGGAGCATCAGTATCCAGTACTGCAAGAAACTTTAATTTAACAGCTGCTTTGGAGGTTCCGAGTGGGGAAGGAAACTTGACAGAGAACTTATGCTTTGAACGAGTAGCACGCGCCTTTGAACCTGGAACCTTGGATTACGAACCACTCATGATAGCTTGGATATCGACAATTGCGTTTGGATTGGTTTCCATTGCACTGACACTGTGGCTCTGTGTAGGCAGACTGCTTATTGTCTTCACAAGTTCCCCTCATACGTCTCTTGTTTACAGATGCGGCATTTCCAGTACTACTACAACCCACAGCATCAGCGCTGGATCGTGCGCATTCTCATCATGGTCCCAATCTATTCCATCTGCAGTTCACTGTCGTTCCGCTTCTTTTACCACTCTATCTACTTTGACATTATCCGCGACTGTTACGAAGCATTTGTGATCTTTTCATTCTTTGGTACGTGATTCTTCGACTACCATCATCCACCAGTCTCACACTGCCAAACAAAAACAAAACAAGGCCTCCTCCAACAATACATTGGCGGTACATTAGAAAACCAACACAAATTCATGCAAACCATCCAAGCACCTTCTCGTATGCGGTACCCATTCCCTCTAAACTGTTTCACATTCAATCCACGTGGAAACGCGTTCCTCGTCAACACAAAAATTTGCATCTTGCAATACGTGGTTGTTCGCCCGATCATGACGATTGCCGCGTACTTTATGGAGTGGTATGGGATTTTTTGTCCGGTTTCGATGGATCCACGGTACGGGAGTGTGTGGGTGAGCAGTATCAATTTGATTAGTGTGTCGGTAGCGATGGTGAGATTCCATTTGTTTTGGCTTTGCTGTTCGGTGTGAATCTATTTTAACCCATACTACCGATTTGAAAAAAGTACGCCCTCATTCTGTTCTACATTGTCATTCATCACGAGATTCCTGAAAGGAAGCCGCTTTGGAAGGTATGCAACTCCATTCGTCAAACCTCACGAAAACTGCAACCTAACAACCCAAAACAGTTTATCGCAGTTAAATTCGTAGTGTTCTTCTCCTTCTGGCAGTCCATCGTGATAAGCATCCTTGACACAGCCGGAGTCATACAGTAACGTCCACCCAGCTTACATTCCAACTCCACACTGACCTGCAACACTTCCAAAATACTTCCACACCCCCAATAGAGGCACATCCGCTTGGAGCTCCGACAACACGTCTTCCCTCATTGAAGCTTTCCTCATCTCCTTTGAAATGATCATTGCCTCCTTCATCCACATCAAAGCGTTCAACTACAAAGAATACATCCCACAACACCCCGCAAACACCGACAGCAATAATATTTCCGCAATTCCACGCACACGCATTTGGGCTGGGCTTTGGGATGCCATCAATATGGTTGATATCTTAAAAGATATTGCCGGCGTTTCTTCCGAAGTGAAAGCTGTGAAACGCAAGAGGCGTGAACGGCGCGCGCAGAGAGCTTTAGAGAGTCGAAGTGGATCGTTGATGGACTTGGAGATGGATGAGAGTGAGGTGGAAGTTGTGTCTGTTGCGGAGGTTAAGATGGGCGGTGGTGTCGTTGTGCAGTCTGTGGGGAGGAAGGCGGAGATGGACGATTCAAATGCGTTTGTTATTTCGGGGGAGGACGAGGAGGATAAGCGTTGAAAAAGCGCGGGATTTATTCTTTTAGTTTTTGGACTTTGTTCAGATGGCATGATTTAGAAGTATATTTGGTTATGATTTCCCAGCAGTAATGCTTCCATACAAACACTTCAAATACTGTTGTTTGCAGCAGAAGAAAATATACGCGCCCAATCCGACTCCCCCAACTCTCCATCACCATCCCAATCATTCTCCTCAATCATGATATGCAGATCCTCATCAGTCACGTTATCTCCAAGTTCCAGCGCAATACGTCGAAGGTCTCGGAACCCAATTTTCCCGCGCTTCTCAGTGTCGAATACTGTGAATGACTTTTTCATTTCTGCCGTTTCATCTTTTTGGGACTGCGAAGAGAGAAACGGTTACTGCATCCCCAGTGGGTATATGGATTACTTGTAATTCTTACCAGTTTGATGGCCATCACAAACAGAAACTCTTCAAACGACAGCGACTCGTCTTCGTCAGGCTCGCGTTCAAATATTTTGGAGATTTCTTCCACTTCTTCTTCAGTCAAGTTGAAGCCCAACGCGCGCATTACAATCCGTAACTCTGAGGGATCGATGGACGCAGATCCTAGTGTATCAAGGAGGGCCTTATTAAGGATCCACTAGTCTGATGGACAACACAAAGCTCACCATCCGTATCAAACAAATTAAATACATCCCGAATCTCATCATACTGGCTCTGAGTCATGTCATAAACGTCGCGCTTCTTTTGTAAACTGCCCCGCCGAAAAATAACGGTGGATCGCCGCTTTTTGGCCACCGCTGCTTTCTGCACGGCCCGCGAGTATTCGTCGTCACTGTTGTCGGCGTCGCTGAACTGGTCGATTGCAAGTCCCAATTCCCCGGTTCCATCATAAGTGCGCCGAATCCTTGCCAAAAACAAAAAAACAGGAATTCAAACTCATCGTTTGAAGCAATACCCGAAAAACTAAAAGCCACAATACCGCACATATCCCGCGTTTTTACTAACAAGTACAGTCGACTTTCTCTTTACAGCAACAGACTCAATGCTCCCCATGTAATTCGCATCGGTAGCATTGTTTCCACGTCCAGCATCGTCGTCATCGTCGGGATCCGAGTCGTCATCGCCCTTGTCATTGTTGTGGACGCTGAGAGACGGAGACGCGGTGCCTCTCGGTGATTGCACTGCTTCAGAGAACCTTACAGTTGTGTTGGCGGGTTGTTGTTCTTGGTCCATTGTCTGTATTTATTTCTCATTGGTACTATTGTCCACATTTCTCGAATAAAACTCGAACGGCATCTGTATCGAAATGGAAAGAGAGTTAAGTGAAATGGAGAACTCTTCAAAAATAAGCCGTTGCCAGCTGTACACAACGCCCCGTTCTATGCTCCATTCATGACAACTGTGTTTTGTTTCCCGAATTTGCCTTTCTTAACCCATCTATCAACTATCCAATATATTCGCGAGGGGCATCCCGTTAAGTGGCGGCGGTTATAGTTGCGAACTTGTGCGGCTTTTTCACCTATCATTAGTGATTGTCAATGTCTCAGCTCCTATTTGGCAAAACAATGAACATCACCTCGGCAGAATCATCACTTGTTCATGCCTTCTCAATTTTCGATACACTTCTTTCTTGTGACTTTGGAGGTATTTACCACATTCCTGTTTCAGATATAAAACTAAAAAGAAAAATGGCAAAACTCGCACAGCAATACATAGCCGAAGCTGAAGCCTCCGTTGCGCAATCCAGAAGATTAGCTTGGATAAACCGACTTTTTGTATCGCCAGCGCGCATGGAACTGAAGGACTGGATGTACTGAGCCTGAATATCAGATCAGGAAGCGCGGCGGTTCAACAAGCGATTGCGTGGCTTCAAGGAGCGATTAAGTGGCTCAAAGAAAATATTGCATGGCTCGAACAACAGCGAGCATATCATCTTAAACTGCGCGTGTGACACGCACTCTTAGCTCCATCTGACTCTACAAAGTTGACTAGACTCTTCGGGGACCAGCTGCAGTCAAACAAATAGCTATGGAGTTTGAGAAGCGAATTTGCGCTCAAGTTTTTTTGGAATCAAGTTTGTGAAAGCGTGCAAGCAGTATTTAAAGGGAAAACGGGCCAAGGCTGTGTTGGAAAAGAAATGTGCCGTTCATGCATAAAGAATCTCCACGTCCTATTCCCAAGTTTACATAACAAACAGAATATATGCAGAGTATCAAATGCATGTCTTTATTGCTTCATCCAAAGAAATAAAAGTGGCGCAGTTTATGGTGTGTAAACCGGTGGCCCCGCTGGCACTTCCTCCACTTCTGGATCCTTTAGTTTCTCCCGCTCATCCATAAACTCAATACGATCCTGCAACCGCACAAGTCCCAAATCATCGCGTAAATGCTCATTCGTCAGCTTAAACAAGATCGCTCCTGTCACCCCATTCTCAACAACCTTGGCTGCCACTTTCTCTCCAATCCGCGGGGGCATCGTGGCTACAGCCCAGGCTTGGACATCCGTCACGCTCCATGATGAGGTGTTTGGATTTAGTGCGCTTATTTTCAATTGTCTTTTTAGGTCTGCAACATTTCCTGAATCCACATTGAATGTTGAAGCAGTTGTTGTGGTGTTTATAGTGTACGCGTCCATTAAGCTGGACGCCTGATACTGCGCACCCTTTTTCGGCCCCCCAAAGACTGCAGGAGACGTACTGCGGATACTGCTGCTGGATGCTGTAGTTTGTGGAGGGGAATCGCTTTTTTCGGTGCTGCTTCCAAGAACGTAGACGAGTTCGTCTGGTTGCGTGCTTCCGTAATATGACGATGCCACATCCGGCGTGTTTCGTGAGTTTCGGTGGTTGTCAGATGCAATGTTTAAAAGTTGTTCCGGTGGATTCGAATGTTGTGGTTTGTTTGATGGTTCTTCTTGGTTTGAGATGGGTTTTTGGTTGCGCCGTTTGTACCACATGAATGCGAAAATTGCGAGGATGAATACTACAGCGGCGCCACCGATTCCGCCGGCGATTGTTGCAGTATTTGATGGAGGATTTGAAGTGGCAGGTGGTACTGTTGCGCAAGTGGAACTGCGATTCGAACCTGTTTGCCCGTCGAAACAGTTTATGGAAACGTTCAAGTTGGCCTTGGATGACCATTCAGGTGCTAGGGATCCAGAGAGCTGATTTCCGTCAAATATTCTGGGATCCAAACAGTTTTGGAAATATTCAGTGTCGGAAAACTCAAGGTGCACCCAAAAAAACTCACAAATATGCATCCGAGGGCAGCGCCAATAGTTCTGATGGAATCGGACCAGATATTTTGTTGTTTGATAGCTCAAAGTCAAACATGTTGAAAAGGCGGCCATATTGAGATGGGATAGTTCCCGTGAATTGATTGTCTTGGAGATGCAATTGTGTGAGCAAGGAAAGAGTTCCCCATTCGGTTGGTAAAGGTCCAGTCAAGTTGTTGTCGGCCATGTTTCTGATCAAGATGATATGAGTTATTGCTTGTTGAGAAGAGAGTCACTTACATAATGCGCAGGCTCGGTGCCAGTGATGCAATGCTGGAAGGGATGCCTCCCACCAGTTTGTTGTACCCAATGTACAGCTCTTCGAGGGCGACCATGTTGGAGATGGAGGCCGGTATCTCTCCCGTGAGGCCGTTCAAGCCGATGTCGCTGTTGAAAAAGATAAGAACTCATCAATAACGTGTGTTGCATTGCGCCAAGTGGTTCAAAAGCTCAAACATGAGTGTCATCTTTGTCAAGCTTCCGATCGACGACGGAATGGATCCGTAGAGTAGGTTCGATTCGACCCTGCTGTGTGCATGCGATAGGTCAGTTGACTCGGCTTCCCACTCCGCAAACACTGGCACTCACAATCGAACCATCTCCGTCAGTTTCGAAAAGTCTGGCAGCGTCCCACGCAAATTTGTGCTTCCCAGTTCTCTGTGGGGAGGAGGGATGCTAGTCAGGCCTGTGTCTCCCGCTGCCACTCACGGTCAAGAATACACTTACACTCTGACGATGCGGTTGTTCGTGCATGTGATTCCTGTGATGTCGCAGCATGTGGATGCCGATGGTGCCTTCAGCGATGTGAATGACTTGAGAAGGACTGCGCAGTCCTTCGTTGCGTTTGCCATGTCTTTTTTTGTTCTCTTTTAAAGACACACTCAAATGTTTGCGTGACGTAGCGGCAATAGTATAAAATCCCAAGCCGCCGCTTAAGCCAATTGTCGCCGCACTTCTTTTCTGCATTGGATGCATGCACAACACACGCTGTCAGAGGTGGTACCCAGACAGAGTGCGGAGGTTGTTGCAAGCAGTGCAATTAGTGCCGTCTTTTGTCATTCCAGTTTTCTCATTTGGATTTCTATTTACAGCTTGTTTACACTCCTCGCTTTATAGCAATGGCAAGCATCCACAAGCATTCACAATCACGGAGTATATACGGGCGGACCCGTCGGACCCACAGGCACAGCCTCATCCACATCACCTTTCAGCCTTGCCAGCGCATCCATAAACACCATCCGATCTTGTAACTTGAACAACCCCAAATCATCCCTCAAATGCTCATTCGCCAATTTAAACAACATTGCACCATCAACTCCATGCTCCATCACTTTCACTGCAACTGTTTTCCCAATTCCGGGTAGATCTCTCGCAGCCCACATGCACACATCTTCGGTAGTCCATTGGGATGCATATATTGTCTCTGATCCCTTTTTCAGCTGCTTTAGATCCATCGACGAGTTCGCACTGGCAAGGGAATCACTCGTTGCAGCACTACTCGAACTGTACACGTCCAATAAGCCCGGCGCCATATTGTTCTTTTTTTCCTTGTTGCTCGCTTGTTCTTCGCGTCTCGCTGCATTCGAAGTGAGAAAGTCTGCGCTGTTCATGTTACTGCTTATTGCGCCGGACGTTCTCGTGTCAGGGTTCGATGCACTTTCGTGCGCTGAAAAAATTTCGATTTGCTCTGATTCAACGTCTCTTGTATTGGTACTGCTGCTGCTGCTGCTGCTGAGTGGTGTTCGGGCGGGGTTCATGGACGAAGCTGCATTTGCGTGAGATGATGATGATGGATTCGTGTTGCTGGATAGCCCTGCTTGCTTTTCGGAGTCCTTGCTTCGCTTGAACCACCAGTACGCAAGCCCCGCGAGCAACAAAAGTGCAAGCACCCCTCCAACAATTCCACCAATCAATACACCGTTTGAAGAAGTAGAATCCGTGGACACAGAGCCACCGTTTGTGGGCGATGAGGGTTTCGCCGACGGTACGATTGGTCCAGTAGTTTGCGACGAAATGGATGAAGAGGTTTTTGTTGCTGGAAGTGTGTCGCATGTCGGGTTATGATTCAGTCCCGTCTGGCCGTCGAAACAATTGCTGGAGCCGTTGAAATTTTTGCGCGCGGTCCATAATGTGGAAAGAGGACCCGAAAGATTGTTTTGTTGAAAGTATCTGTTAAAAAAAAAAAACCAGAACATTGGTCATTTGGAAACTGCGGGGTGCGTCCATGGCAGGGAGAAAAAAACATTACAGCACGCCTCCCGTTGGAAGAAGCAAAAGCTTATCTGGAATCGGACCCGTCAGCTGGTTCCCTGACAAACGTAAATCAGACATTCGGGTAAGACTGCCGTATTCTGAAGGAATGGGTCCAGTGAGCAAGTTGTCTTGGAGTTCAAGTTCCGTGAGCAATGTCAGGGCTCCATACGACGTGGGTAAAGAACCCATCAGCTGGTTGCCGGCCATATTTCTAATGTAAGAGTGAGTTCGAGTGAGTCGCAGGGTCGTAATAGAGTGATCTCACATGACGCGCAGATGAGAAGCCATTGACGATAAGATGGATGGGATTTCGCACGTCAGCCTGTTGAATCCAATATACAGCTCCTGCAGCGCGCTCATCTGGCTGAAGGAGGAAGGAATCTCGCCAGTGAAACCATTACTTCCAATGTCACTGCAAAAAAGAATGAAAGCGAGCTCTTTGTCAACACATGATTGTCAGCTTGGTCAAAGCGCCAATTCTTGTTGGAATGCGGCCGCTGAGAAAGTTGATTTCGAGTCTCCCTGTGAAATAACGTTACAGTTTAACCAAGGGTTTGAAGGCTGCAATTTTTTCAAAAAAGAATCCCGAAATTATGATTCCAGACACAGAAGGACCCCCGCGGATTTGGGCTGACTTTACCGAGCCATCCTCGAACATGATTTGTTCGGCCTGGGTTTGATCAACCTGCTTTTGGAGTTGGGTCACGAAGGCGTGTTCTGCTGCTACTCAATCGCGGGACCAGTTTGAAAGCTAACTCATCAGACATATGCATCAACCACCAGCACAATCATTCATCTTTATAATCATGGCGTTTAATTATGTAGTTGCATATCCCAAAAAAAAAAAAAAAAGAAAGAAAGAAAGACAAAGGCTTCAAGGTGAATACACCGGCGGACCCGCAGGCATAGGCTCAGCAGCACCAACACCCTTCAACTTTTCCAACGCATCCAAAAACGTCATCCGGTCCTGCAACTTGACCAACCCCAAATCATCCCTCAAATGCTCATTTGTCAATTTAAACAGCATTGCTCCATCAACTCCATGCTCCATCACCTTGGCAGCAACTACTTCTCCGATCCCGGGTATCGCCGTTGCAGCCCATACACGTACTTCTTCGTTTGTCCATTGAGACGCGTCGGGGGATAATAAACTGACTTTCAATCGTTTTTTGAGGTCTGCGGCAGAGTCCGATGGTTCAATTGGTGGTGGTGCAGCAGAGTTTGTGCTGTACACTTCCAACAAATTTGATGGCGTGGGGTGGTGGTAACGAGTCTTTTGTGGGAGTCCCGGGGCGTTTGAGGATTCACTGTATATGCTCCCGCTGGATGAAGTTGCGGTGGTAGCTACACCTGTTGCAGCAAGAACATCAGGTCTTGCACCGTGGTAGCCTGCTTCGATATCTCTCCCATTGCCGCTGCTGAGGTTCGTGGACGATGGCGCGTAGGGGTAAGTAGGCGGGATGTAGGGCTGGGATGGAGTCAAGTTAATGGGCGGCTGTTGAACTGGTGCTTCTTTTTGGGAGGCATTGCTTCGTCTGAACCACCAGTAAGCGAGTCCAGCGAGTAAAAGAACGGCAAGGACTCCACCAACAGCTCCACCAATCAACCCACCATTAGAAGAAGATTCTTGAGAAGAAGATGAACCATTTGAAGGGGATGAGGTTCCCGTTTGGGAAGGTACAGAAGAAGAAGAGGTGGGTACTTTTGTGACGGGAGCGATCGCTGTGTCACATGTGGAACTGCGGTTTGCGCCAGTCTGGCCGTCAAAGCAGTTTACGGAGCCGTTGAAATAGCGGCGCGCGGTCCATGCTGGGGAAAGAGGTCCCGAGAGGCTGTTTCCTTGGAAATATCTGGTGAAAACGGAACGTCAATTGCAAAGTAAGTCGTGATATGCCAAGTTCTTTGTTTTTGAATACTTACAAAAGGCTTCCAGAGGGCATACCAAGGAGTTCAACTGGAATTGGACCCGTCAGATCATTGTTTGACAGCTGGAAATCGGCCATTCGCGTAAAACTGCCGTATTCGGATGGAATGGTTCCCGTGAGCATATTGTTTTGAAGTTCCAGTTCCGTGAGCAGCGTCAAGGCTCCATAGGACGTGGGCAGAGACCCAGTGAGTTTGTTGTTGGACATGTTGCTGAGAAATGAGTTAGAGGGGGACATAATGAGACAGAGTAAGGTAAAACAGGGCCATTTACATGATGCGCAGGTGGGATGCCATGGAGGATACGCTGGTTGGGATCTCGCCGGTCAGCTTGTTGAATCCAACGTACATTTCCTGCAGCGCACTCATTTGGCTGATTGAGGAAGGGATCTCGCCCGTGAGGCCGTTGAGACCAATGTCGCTGTTTGTTGATTGAATAAGAAAATTATGCCGACTAGGGTTCGACTCTTTGCATTTACATGATGGTCAGTTTGGTCATAGCGCCAATGGTTGAAGGGATGGTTCCTGTGAGCGAGTTTGCCTGGAGGTGACTGCATTCATGTTTCGGACAAGTGGAGAAAGAGAGAGAGATATTCGGACAAGTGAAGAGAGCGAGAGAGAGAGAGAGAGAGATGTCAGTGTGAGACAGATTTAATTGACCACATCTCCAAATGGAATTTGATCACATCGACACTTACAGGTTGACCAGCTCCGTCAGCTTCGAAAAGTCGGGCAGAGTGCCTTTGAGACCAGTGCCGCCGAGGTTCCTGTTTTGGCAAGAGGGGAAGTGGGGGATGTGTGTTGAGTACTCTCTCCTTCTCATTCCGTGATCAGAAACAAACAGCTCAACAATACGCCCGTCCTTGCATGTGATGCCTGTGATGCTGCAGCAGTCATCTCCCGTGGTTGGTTTGAGGGAAGTGAATGCCTGCAGAACGGCTGCACAGTCTTGGGATGCGGTTGCCATTGGTCCTTCGAATTGAACTTAAAATGTAGTGTCAATGTACAAATTTGAAAGCCCAGATATTGATGCCCAGCCAGCCACAAAGTTGGGAATTAAACTGTAAAACAGGCTTTGAAATGGGCCGAGTCCGCTGAATGATACGATGCAAATCCAGATGCATATGGAGAGGGCTAAGAGGAATAGAGAACGGGAGACAGAAGAGAGGGAGACATAGAGATGGGATGAATGGCCTTCCTCTTCTCTTCATGAGATTCTCGTTTGAAAAGACGACGTGAACTTTTTATCAGGTGCTCATAAATAAAATAAAGATATAAACAAAGCAAATGCTCGTCCCCGCACATCTTCCACACTGCACACGCGCACCGTTAATCGCACTCACGAATCCGCAGCTGTCGCTTACTGCCACCGGTTTTTCTACGGCATTGGCGTCTCTCTTTGTCTTTGTGAACTTGTCGAGTCTGGTGATTCTGGGGAGGCCTATCCGCGACAAGGCCGTGTCCAATGCGCCCTTTGCTGCCGCCATGGCGCTTCTAGCATTCTCGTTAGTGCGCTTCATCCTTTCTCAATTCAGAGCCATTAACTTGTTTGATTCAAGATACACCATCGATGCTTTCACGCACAAAGTCATTTTATCTTACGCTGCTGTATCACTGCGCAGTCTGGCTGTGCTTGTACTCCCGCTTGTGCTCAAATTCCACCTGAATTCACTTCGTTTCGATGGATCGTCGTCGGTCCATACTCAGCAGTCCATCCTGCCGTTCGAAGATACACAGGCGCTATCTGCACGCGTAGAACAGAACGAAAATGTCGACCGACCAGAGTTATCACTGTTTGCATTTGATACAGAGCTTACACCTTGGATGGGGAGCCGTTTGGTCATTGTAATATTGTGGGCGTGTGAGATGGTTTTGATGGTTCTGATGCCCAGGTATTTTTGTGAGCAATTGAGCGAGGTTTTTGAAAATGCAGCGCGTGCTCAGTTTTTTTTAACACGTTTTCATCAGCTATGATTCTTTAGTTACTGCGACTTATGCTGTCCGAATTTTGCGGCTTTTACCCATCGCATCGGCAACCAAGCCGATTTTATACCCTGCATCAACTGTTGATCGACATACTCTTGAAAATGCGGAGGAACGCGCGCCGTTACTTTCGCCGCTGAATTTGATTCGAGATTCGATGGATCGATCTGTTCTTCGACCGCCGAGTCCGAACAGTGTCCGAAGTCCCACACGAAGTTTTAGCACAGACTCAATCGACATTTTTTACGATGCATTGGAAGAAAGCATGATGGCGTCCTCGTGGAACGAAGCAGCATCTGGAATACGCGGTGCGGCTGGATCTGGAGAAGCAAATATCGATGCAGAAAGAGGTGTCGGCATTCAAAGTGGAAGCAATCCTCGATTAGAGTATGGGTCTCCGTATCGTTACCATCTGGCGATAGGTCTTGCGAGCACGTCCCTGTTTCTGTGTATCGAGCCTGGATTCTACATGTTTATTGTTACGCGAGTGTTTGGATTGGATGGGACGGATTTGTGCATGGGAGAGACTGGTGTGAGTGTGATGGATGTCATGCTTGTGCTGGGGTCGCTGGGAGTTTGGATGATTGTGTTGTATCTGCGCGCCGTCCATTTATGCGTTAAAATTGAGTGGGTCCGTGTGAGTGTTGCGCGTGTGCGGGATACCTTTTTTCGGCCAAATGCAAATCGATGAAGGGTGTGAAGTAAATATTTAAAAATTGCATAAAAATGAAGTGATATGGTGGATATTTCTCGTGTGCCTCGTATTCTCCACTTTTTTTCGAAGGGCATGTATGAGTTGAATGCCATTTCGGAAATCTTTCGGACAGGTTCCTTTTTGCCTGAAGCCATGAGTCTGCATACACCAATACCGTGGCGATGATTTAGATGCGGAGTTTGTTGGATTTCCGACTGGGATCGCAGTGTTGGATTGAATATTGATCGGTGGAAAGGTGGAATGTACAAGTCGACGGGTGCGGGGAGCAAAGGAGGGAAAAAGGGGGAAAAGGGGGGAAAAAAGAAGAAGGCGGTGAAGGGGATGACGAAGGTTTCTTTCTTTCTTTTTGTTTTTATCAAAAAACATAGACTGATAAAAAAATATGAACTTGCTGCTGTCTCAGTTCCCGACGCTGAACAAGACTGTTCTGACGGCATCCAACCGGTCGCTCAAATCTAAACCCGCATCTGTCAAGCCATCTTTAAAAGACGTGAAGCCAGCAGCTGCAGTTTCAAAGCAGGCAAAAACTGTGAAACCAAAAACTTCATCAACAACAACCAATTCTGCCATCGGCGCTGCGCTTTCCGCTAAATTCGGGCTTTCATTTGGGAATACTAAAAGCGGGGTTAAGCGGAAAGCTGTTGATGAACCTGTTGAGACTGAGCAAGTTGTAAGCAGAAAAGTGAATCAACAAGTGCGAGTGCATGACAGCGATGATGATGATGATGTGTCCGAAAACAATGATTTCGACGATGACTTGGATCTCGCTGCTCTCTCAAAGACGCCTGGTTTCGAACTTGATTTGGACGACGAAGATGACATTGAACTTGAGAAACTGCTGCAAGCCAAACCCATTTCTGCGACAACTTCTTCCATCTCGGTGTCTGCAACTCGAAAGAATTCTGCTAAAAAGGGAAAACTTGCAAGCTTGAAAGCTGTAAACTCTGCAGCAGCTGTAGTTGTATTCAATGACGCAAATGTGGGCAAACGGGATCCTTCTCTTGGCGGCGCCAGAGAGTGGCGCACATTTATGGCATCGGATGTTTCAAAATTGACTGCAGAACCGAAACCGAAAGCGCCAATGAGTGCTGAAGATGAGGAGCTTGAAAAGTATGTGTTTTTTGTTGTGAACACGGTTGATGTTGTAGTATTCATGTTTTTGATTTGCTTATCCCAGGAAGGATGATGAGAATGATCGAGAACTGATGGATTTGATTCGGTCGAGCAAACTTATTGAAGACTTTAGTACGCATCACTTTGGAGTTTACCCTTTCGTGGATTTGCGTTTTGCTAACATCTTCCCACCCTCTACTTTAGCTGCATCTGAATTAACAGGCCGCGAACGTCGAAGTTACTTGGAAAAGAAAATGATTGACCTCGGTGCTAAAGTGAGTTCTCTCTTTCCCCTCCAACAACGACAAAGTATTGATTCATATTTGAAAAAACAGAAAGCGCCCAACGCAAAAGCACCCTTCCCAATGCGTCTTGGCATGATCCGCGCCGAAGGCGAACGCGCCGCGAAACGCGTGCAAACTGCCAAGGACATGGGTTTGTACCATTCCTCGCTCAAGACGCAAATCTTGGCTGGCGATGATAAAGAAAAGGCAATGAAATTGTCAAAGAAAGGAAGTGGAGGCAGCAAGAAAGGTGGGGACTTGAAAGCGTTGGATGGAGGTGTTGGACGGTTTAGGAATGGAACGTTGCATATCGGGAAGGGTGCTGCGGATGTGGTTTCGCAGATGGGCGGAGGAAAGAAGGGGCGTGGAAGAATGATTGGGATGGGGATCAAGATTACGGGTGTTTCTGCTGGTGGCAAGGGTGGTGCCAAGAAGGGAGGAAAGAAGTTCAAAAAGAAGCGCTAATATTCTTTCACAGTCAGTAAAAAAGGGTGTCTTGATGTAATGGTCTTTGTTTATTTTTTGTTACTTCTTTGTGGCAATGATATACCAGTTGTCGCGATCATACCCCGACTTGTTGACGTCCAAACCGCCTGCAGCCTCTACTACTTGATCCAGCTCGCCTTTAACAAAAACATGGTAATACCTGTTTGGGGTTGATAAGAGCATTAGCTTCTTATGAGAATAAATAAAATATCGATACTATTTACCGTTGGTACACAATGTTTTCATTTCCGCTTTTGACGACAACTTTTGGTGCTGCGTCTTCTGGATTTGATTCGAGAGATAATGCTTCGATTGTTTTTGCGACATTTGGATTGGCTACTTCTGGTGAAGATGGGGTCGTTGCACTGTCGACTTCTTTGGTGTCAGTTTTATCATCCCCCACCACTGCAGCAGAATCTTTTCCATCTTGTCCCTGATTCTTTTTGCCTTTCCTCCGACCCCGATTCGCAGCCACCGACTTGCTCTTTCCCGCAAACGTTTTTGCATCCAAATTCCACGGAACAAACACATCCTGCTTCTCAAACTTGCGTTTCGATCCATCTTCCTGCTCCAGCGCCCATACGAAAATCAAAATTTTCCCGCCAGGCCGAATCGTGCGAACCAGTTCTTTTACAGCAGCGACTCTTCTTTCGAACGAGGAAAAGTGATGGATTACGGCGATGGAGATAACAAAGTCCTGTTTGCATAATAAACATTCAAGTTTAATGCTGATGAATGCGTCGTGTGTTTAGAGTAAAGATCCACTTACGAAGCAGTTTGTGCGGTATGGCAGATGGAGGTTATCGCACACCATTGCCTCGAAACCCCTTTGCGCGCAGATTCCTACCAAATTAGAGCTCCTGTGTTTGAATAGGAAATCGATCATCAGAAATAGCCCACCCGCACTCCCTCAGTTTGTTCTTTTACATACATGTCTGATCCAATCGTCAGCAGCTTCGGATTAACGCCCAGATACTTTCCATTCCCACATCCAACATCGGCGCCAATCGAACCGTCTGGAATTGCACCGAGGAAATCTTCGACGACAGGCCATGGCTGGTTTGAGGTTTCTTTTAAGCGTGGGAGGGGGTTTGATAGAATTGGTTGGTGGTAATGGGTATACTTTGTATCGAGTTGCGCTAAAGTGTGGGGCGATTGCTTGGTACACGGATTGCACGTGTGTGCGTTCGAGGGCTTCGTAGTCCACGGTTTGGTCGGGTTGCATTTCTTTTTCTTGTTTTTTATTTTTTTTTGTTTTTATCAGGATGCAAGCTTGGGTCTCGGATTGGAGAGAAAGTGGCAGCCAGGGTTGTTGAGAATGGAGTGACGGGAGCGATCCTGTTTAAACTGACGAATGAGCAATTTACGTGATGATTTGGGACTTGTGCGCGGTTGCAGGTGCGAGTGCGGCCCCCGGTTTACACATCATAATTTGCGCTGCGTTTTGGGTTTTGGATTTCTCAGAAGGCAATGAAGCGATAAAGACATGCATTGATACTCTGTATATGCTCATGTAAACTTGGGAACAGCGCATCAAGATTCTTTATGCATGGACAATCAGAGAGACGCGTTTTATTTCTTTATTTCACGCCCAACATCGCGTTTTTCCTATGAAAACTGCTTGTACGCTTTCACAAACTTGATTCCAAAAAACTTGAGCGCAAAGTCGCTTTTCAAACTCACGTGAATGACATGGTCGTTTCCAACTGGTCTCGATTCAACGTGTCCATTCAACGGGGATGGTGTACCCGGCAGTTGGAAATACATGTGCACGCGACGGCGCGTTTGAGGTTTGTTTGAAAACTGGGGTGGTATTGACGGTTGATTCTCGCGCCTGCCAACAAGATCCATCTCCATCAAGTTTTGAACATCATCGGCAGCAGCATACAAGGTCGATTGAGAAGTAGGTGTCTTCACATAGCCAGAGAAGGCAGAGTATTGGAGGTGGGGTCCAGCATCGACAGGAGGACGAGTAACCCATGGGAATGTCGGGTTACTTTGCTGCTGCAGGTACATATTCAAGCCACTTTCATTGCGCCGGCAATCCAAAATTCTAGCTGGTATTTGCATCTCCAACTTACGAACCCATAGCGGCAAGAAGCCATTCAAGTCACGATCTTGCCACCATCCCTGAATAAATCGAAGCGCAATGATAAGTTCCATATAATGACCTCGTTCTTGGAGTGTCAGATCCGAGGGACCAAACACTTTCGAAATAGTCCAAAACAGTTTTAGCATGTTGGTCAGCCAAGCAATTCATTGCAGCCGCGAGAACTATATGCTCTGGCATTAGGGCATACCTAGCGTTACCCTCATAATTCACCATGACAAGGCGTGTGTGCACCAAATCCAAATCCCCGTGTAAGTGAACATGTGATTCATTCCCAAACAGTGAGGAAACACAGAGTTTGAGGAGAGTATCGGATGCAAGTCTTCTATTATATGGACCAGTTCGAGTTGATTTGCGATCGATGGTCCAGATGATTCGTTCTTTCCAGAAGCCGTATATTGAAGAATTGTGTAATACTGGAGGACCCCACTGTGCAGTCATTCGACGGCAATATGACTGGAAAACCTTGCGTACGTCATTGTCATTAACCAGGCCATGGAGGAACGCCATGAAGAATCTGGGACGTCCTTGACATTTGGAGCATGACGCAAATATTGCCGACGGGTCAAGATAGTTGAATCAAGTAAAGATGCAAATATCGGTGCCTTTTCCTGCAGATGCCGAAGTAACTACATCAAAATGGTGAATTGCATCACGAGTCCCACACCACATAGATTTGAGTCCACAGCTGATTACATGCCGAGTTGCGAACGAAAAGAATGACCGTGGGAACTCCATTTGGTTGTTTAAGAGACCGCGTTGATCAACATTTGATGAACGATAGTCTCCGTCAAGAGTGGCGAGAAGATGTTGAGACGCGTCAAAAATGACATGGCCGTCAAATTCCCGTTTCAACTGCTGGAACATCCAGAAAACAACTGGTGCAGAATATGACAAAAGTTGATGGAACAATTTCGCGAATAATTGCTGTGAACAGCGGCTCCTCTGCACGCAGTGCCATTTGAAGCAGTCAATGTTGTGTTGATTACGCATGACTTGCAGGACAAGCAAACGCGTGGCAATCAAGGAATTGATCAGCTGCTCGGAGAGGATTTCAAACTCATCCTGACTTTCTTTAGTCCTGATTTCCGGTACTTCATCTTCCAACTGATCGTCTGGCAGCTCAGCTTCCATGGCTCTTTGTTTGATTGCAGCTGGTTCCCGAAAAGTTTAGTCAAACTTGTAGAGTCAGATAGAGCTTAAAGTGCGTCACACACACACCCAGTTTAAGGCGATATGCTCGCTCTCGTTTGAGCGCCTTTATCGCTTATTTAACCCTCCCCAGCCTGGTCTTGTAAGCAGATACATCCCCGGTGAAATATCGATTCTTGCCTTTCCAGTCCTTCAAAGTCTTGCGCGCTTCCGGTACAGTGAT
The DNA here is from genome assembly GCA_025435555.1 of Chytriomyces cf. hyalinus JEL632. Lineage (NCBI taxonomy): Eukaryota > Fungi > Chytridiomycota > Chytridiomycetes > Chytridiales > Chytriomycetaceae > Chytriomyces > Chytriomyces cf. hyalinus JEL632. The sequence continues at coordinate 108,662 of JAIWWG010000048.1, read as the reverse complement.
TCTGGCTTTTGGAACAACGTTTCTGGCTTCCGCAAAGGTGGTGGCAGTTGCGGCCACGCTTTGTTGGGCGGTGACAAGGTCTGTCATTTTTTATTTTTTTTTCTGAAACACGTGTTAAATCTGCGGTAAATACGTCCAAAATACTTTGAGTTGAAACTCCCGCAGGTATTCAAATGAGAAAGCGGTTGAGGAGGCATGCATGCATGCTGCCGATCGGATGTCCATTGTTTTGCCAAATAGGAGCTGAGATCTGCTGAGTTGTCCCATTACGTGTCAAGATATACCGAAAATGCATCGACAATCACTGAGCGATGCCATGGTGTTGGGAGAAACATGGAGAATCGAGCATCACCGCGTTCCAAGACCGAAGATACAAATAAAATAGCCAATCCCATTTGCGGGCCAATCTGACTGTTTGCACTTGATTGGCACGAAGTCCGCAACGTTAGCCGCCGCCACTTAACCCATACGTTGATATATTGGATGCTTGGTGAGTGGGGTTACGTAATGCCGACTCGGCAAACAAAACAGTGTTTGTCACGGACAAAGGCAAGTGCGTGTGCAGCAGCAGCCAATCAAACTACATCTACATTTTTCAAAGCCCCGACTTTTGCCAAGGCCAACAACAATTAAACAGCACAGCACAGCACACACATGAGCAGCAAATGCAGCAGCGAGGATGCCGCATACGCCGCCGCCGCAAGCGCATCCACAGCACCGGATCAGTGCGACCAGACAGTCATGAACGCGCTTCACGCTGACTTTACTTGCTCCCGCTCGGCCTTCAAAAGCATCAACCCAAACTACGACAGCCCCAACACAATGCTGCGGTTCTGTAAAAACTCTCGTTCGATTCTGTTGCATGATCCTGGTACTGCGTTGTGTGTGGATCAGCAAGCTGCTTATGCTTCAGTGTATGCGCAGTACCCGGCCAATGACGGCTGTGATCAGCGTGAGAGTGGACTGACTCCTCCCCTTCCCTCGTAGCGTAAATGTAACGAACTCTGTTCTAGGTGTAATGCAGGCTCTGTATGACTATTACCGCTGCAATATATACGAGTTTGTGTCGCTCTCATCCAACTACGATGGCGCCAACAGCATGCTGCGGTACTGCAGAAGCATTGGCATCACTGTGATTGATCCTGCTTCGGGAGGTGCAGCTCCGACAGCAGCGCCGGATCCTCCGATTGTGTCAACTTCTCCCGACCCACAAGTACCTCCTGTTTCTGTTCCTGTTGACCCTGGAAATTCACAGGCTGTGCCGACAACCATTCCGACATCACAAAGCGGCGCGGCATCCAATGGATCTCCAAACAATCCTGCACCCGTCACATCTATTCCTGGTGGTGGTGGTGCTGGCGGTGCGGTTGTTGTTGGAAACCCTGTCAACACATTAAACAAATCAACAACAACATCAAGCATTTCAACTGCATCAAATACATCAAATACAATATCGAATTCAGATGCCGGGGGTACTCCCATGAGTCTCATTATTGGAGCGAGTTTGGGAGGAATCGCCGTTCTTGCCGTCATGATTGCTGTTGGCGTGATTCTGTATCGAAGATCTGCAAAATTGCGGGAATCGCGGATTAATACGGCCCCATGGTGAGTGGGATGTTATTTCTTTGGAGTTGGCATGTTTCGACTGACGGGGGCGTCAGGATTGAGATGGATCGACAAGATTTCAGTAATGTTCCCTCTGAGCAAGAGTCACGCACTGTTGAACCACCGCGGTATTCTATGCTGCAAAATGGGCCTCGAAGGTAAAGCGCGAGTGAAGCTGGAAATATTAGGTGTTAAAATGATTTTTGATAGACCCGCGAGCACAATCCGGATCCTCGATGATCCCAAACTGCACAGGTTCAGTGGACAACTTGGGACATGATAAACATAGTGCTTTACTTTAACTCTTAGTTACCAGACCCAACTTGCTGGACACAGCATACGCCGGCAACGCGTCTCGCACACAACAACAGCGTCAACACCAACAACGCGAGAAGACCTACTCCTGGCGAGTCACTCCCACAGAAGCATGGACCGTGGAACAAGTCGCTGCGTGGGCCGCATTTGAACTGCGAGACGTGGAGCAAGAGTTTCTGGATCAGATTCGAGGTGAGAGAGAAAGAAGACGAGGTTGGGCTTTTGGCGAAAGCACTGAAACCAAAGTTTGTCTTTTTTCGAAAAAAGTGCACCGTATTGACGGACGAGTTTTGTTGGAACTGACGCGGGAGCAGATTCGGGATGAGTTTGGGTTGGTGCTGGGTCAAGCTGTGTTGTTTGAAGGTGCGATTCGACGGCTCAATAAATAGAGAAATAAATAGAGAAAATAAATAAATAGAAAGTAAATATAAATATAAATATATAGATAAATAAAAAGATAAATAAAAAGATAAATAAAAAGATAAAAGATAAATGGAGAAGAACATGGAATCTCATGTATATTTATATTCAAAATAGACTCTGCGTAAATAAATAAATGCATTTAATCAAAAAGAGATTTTCCCCAAATTGAAACATTGATCATAAATCATAAATCTGTAAAAAAATATTTTGATACGCACAAGCAAAGCAGTGCACGCTTGTTTGTGAATGAGCAGCAGCAGCACCAACCAAAGGTGCTTGGTCCTGTCAAATGCTTACGTAAGTGTTTGTTTGTATGTTTGTTTGTATGTTTGTGTTTGTCAGAGGGGAGTGACTGACCCTGACCCTGACCCCATCAGAGCGACGCATATATCTACTCCATGGCCCTGCAGTCATGCTCGCAATATGTCCTCAATGCCATGAACGACTTCTACAACACATGCAGAACTGACACTCTGTACCCCTTCAAGTCACTCTCAACCTACTACACAACACCAAAGGGCATGGTCGCAGACTGCTACATATGGAACGGCATCTCTCTCACACTTCCATCGCCCTCTCCGTCATCTGTAAAATCAACCTCCTCCCGAACGGCCTCTTCAACAGAACCCACAGCAGAGACAAGCCCAACCCCGGAACCATCTTCTTCAGCAACAGAGCCACCCTCAACTGGGCCTTCACCGACCGAGATTTCCAACTCTACGCAATCGGTGGCACAGATCTCGTCTCCAACTTCCACGTCGTCCGAGATTGTCATGACAAGGACGTCTACAGCAGCAGCGATATCTCCGTCATCAGGAACCGTGGTGGTGGATACGAAATCATCGACCCCAGCGTCTGTGGGAGTGATTGTAGGATTTTTGATGGGTGCGCTTGTTGTTGGGTTGGGTATTTTTTGGTATGTGTTTCGAAAGCGGAGGAAGGAGCAGCCGAGGATATGGGAGAATGCGTTTCTCAATGGAGGGTAAGCGAGTTTGTTTTTTGTTATGGTTCAATTGAGGGCGGCGCAGGACATAGTGTTAACATCATCCATCACACTCCCACACACACACACACACACACACACACAGCCACTCCGCCCAAGACCGAGACCAAGACGACGCGCTGATCCCTCTCTACGCGTCGCCCACAACGTCGCCGTTCGTCGGATCAAATGCCGAAATCGCAAGGTGTGTACTCCATGTTGTGTAACGCAATTTAAGAGAATTGTTTGGAATAATTATTTTGTTTGTTTTAGGGTTACCACCAAAACCAGTTTCGGCTCCAGCGAACTTGGTCCCGTGCCTCGCAGGTGGATGATGTTACATTGAGTATGTGCGCATGTAGTTACTAACTGTCCTGTTTTTGTTGACAGGGGCGACACGGTCTTGGAACGGCCCGTCCACACACCAGAGACTGTCACCCTGCGAACAAGGAACGAGAGTGTATATGATGACCAGGCAACAGATGAACTCACTATTCCACCACCAATCCCACCCGTCTACATGATGCAGTGAGTAAATTCAAAAAAATGTGCGCAATGGGGAAAAACATGATTTCTGATAAAAGCCCCTGAAAAAAGCAGCGACACCTCCCACATCATTGACGCGTACTCAGAACCCGAAGAAATTCAAATCCTCTCAAAAGAAAAAGAAGCAAAATCACTTGCTGCTGCTGCAACACAAAGAAACCCGTTCGATGATATCCTTTCCCCCACCACCGCCACTGTCGTCTCTCCTACCGCTGCTGCTGCTGCGAAAGACTCGCGACGGGGCATGTCTGGAATTTCTCCAATTGATTGGGACGTCGAACAAGTAGCTTTATGGGCGTTAACAGTAGATTCGTTTGGACCACATGTATCTTCATCGTTGAGGTTGCATGGTGTAACGGGGGAGATGCTGTTTAAGCTGACGAATGAGCAAATGAGGGAGGATTTGGGGTTGTACCGGTTGAATGATCGCATGAGTTTCTCTGCGGCGATTGAGAGGTTGCGGCCTACGCTTGCGGCGCCTCCGAGTTATCAGCCGTAAGGGTTGTTGATTGTGTAGCAAAGCAAAGCGAGAACAGAGGGAGCTGACAGCACCCTGGGCCGACCATAAAATACCCGTCGTGCCGTTTTAGATATAAAAAAGACAGAATGTATTGTAAACACTGGTTTGCGCGTGAAAAAATTTATGAAGCTCACGACTTGGCAACCAAAACTCAAGCTGACCGCAGCAATCAAAATAGACACAAAAATATGGCCACGCTGACACCGCACCAGGCGCTATGCAAGAAGGACGCAGAAGGCCTGGATGAATCATACGCCCGGTCAGTCTTGGACTTTCCCCTCCTGGACGGCTGCAACCAGGAAGTCATTGACGACGTGGATGGATGGTAACGATTGAATTGGGTGGGAACCCTTTAACCCTCTGGCTAGCCCACACATCGCCCACAACATCAGGCATGACGATTGCTACCTCCCCTCCGACGCACCATGGCAGTTTACCAGTCCCAACGCAAACTACGTCAACTCAGATACAATGCAAACCCACTGTATCTGGCTCGTGAATCCTGGAAACCCGACAGCCGCGCCGCGGCCAATAAAGCGGGTATCGCAAGTCCCGTCATTGGTCCCTGAAAACCCCACTGTTGTTGCTCCTCCTCCGCCAGCGATGGCAGTTGAATCGGCTGTGCGGACTCTTAGCAAGTTAAGCCAGCCGCAAATTCCTTCGTCAGCGGGACAGAGTCTGATACCCTCGAATGCATTGCCACAGTAAGGCACTGTGAATGAAGGCATCGCGGGACAAAGTGCAGCAACGAAAGCCAACGGAGTTGTTGTAGCGCCAACTCAAACTGCATCAACAAACAACGCCGCTTCGAAAACAAGTACACAGGAGCCTTCTTCGATGCTATCCACGCCTATACTCATTGTGATTGTGGTTGGGGTGTGTCTGTTGTTGGCACTCGTTGTGGCCGCGTTGTTGCTGTGGAGATGCCGAAAATTGCGGCAAAGAGCGCATCGAATTAGTGGCAGCACCAGCAATAACCGACATGTTAAAATAGAAGACGCGTTGGATGGGGATATCCCGATGAGCTCTACGACGTACTCTGGCTCGACTGCTGGTGGTACATCCGAGACGGTCTCGTCAGCGAGGTTTGATAAAGCATGGCGGTTTATTCCTAACATGTGTAGTAATGGTATAGTATTGTGTGTAGGAGCCCACAGCTGCATCGCACGCACACCGAGGCAACCAGCGACCACTTCTCCATCCTGAACCAAGAAACACCTCGACAGGGACAACAAATAACGGCTGCCGAGAAGGATTCCAGCGGTTTCAACAGCATCATAAACACGTCTATTCATCATGCAGGCCTAATCAAAACATATCAAAAGAGAAACAAGGACAAAAGGACTTTGAGACGGAGCCGCCGTATCTCTGGACGGTAGATCAGACTGCCAATTGGGCGTCGCGTATTCCCGAGATTGGCGATCAAGTCGAGCGGCTTGTGAGGTATGAGAAGAAACTTGTTTTTGTTTTTGAGTCCCGCTCAACTCTTGCACAGACCACGGCATCACGGGAGAAGTGTTGCTCCAACTCAAGCGCGAGGACATCAAGAACGAGCTGGGACTGCGACTCGGCTGCTGGAGAAGGAGATTTCTCAGCTGATGTGTCCGCCCATCTATTCACAGAAATAAAAAAAACGTTAGACGTCTCTACTCTCACCAACAAAATGTCTGTCGTTCCAGAATGTCTGCGTGAAGGCCAAGAATACGATCAACAAGTAGCAGACTCATCTGCACCCGACAAATGCTCCACTGCAGTCCTCACGGCCCTCAAATCCTTTTACAACGAGTGCAGCAGTCCCAGCGACTTTCCGTTCCAATTCAATTCAAGCAACAGCCATTACAAGGATCCTGCGCAGATGGTGTCCTTTTGTTTCTATACCCATGGGATCCAGCTGGACTCGATCTCAGTTGACAGCAAACCTGCTGCTCCTGCGGATGCTCCTGCTGTTGATGTGCCCTCAGCTGGTGTTGTGACGCCGCCAACAATCGCTGGGATTACGCTCGGGGCTGGGTTTGCTGTTGGACTGTTTGCAGTGTTGTTGTTGGTTGTGTGGCGGCGGAGGGGGAGGCGGAGTTTGAGTTCGAAACGACGGTTCAAGTTTTTGATACCGTTCATGAACCGCAATGCTTCGGCAACTTCGAGAAACGAAGAGTTTATACCCATGTATCTTTCAAGTGCAAGCGAAAACTTGCGCGGTGCAGATTCCGTGAATCCGAATCAAGTCAAAACTTGGAGCGTTGATCAAGTGTGCAGTTGGGCTAGGTCCATTACGGATGTGGGAAGCGAGATGAGTTCAGTTTTGCGCTGTAAGTTTTTTCTTTTATCAAAGATACTCTCGAAGTTGTCGCTCACGACTCTCTTCAGACCATAACATTAACGGCGAGGAACTGCTAAATCTCACCCGAAGTGATATGAGAGCGCAGCTGGGCCTATCGATTTCAGCCGCAATTATTCTTGAGAGCTCAATTGAAAAGTTGATTGGAAATGGTTGAGAGGGAAGCTTCCCTTTGAAGTTCCTTTTGAACACACGCGCATGTAAATAGTCACTGACAACACGCGCTTGGATATGCCGCGAAGGAGAAGGAGAGCTGGGATGCGTGTTCGTATACACTCGGGCTGCAGCTTTGTCTCTCAAAATGCAGATAAGTCCGCCTGGGCATAAAAACGCAACTTTCAATTTGCCCCAATTTGGAACCCATGTCGACACTGCTGGACACCTGCCGCACTCTCACTATCGCACTGGTAAGCAACTCCCCCTTCACGCAAGCCACTCCACCCATCTCATCCTTAACCATAAACCACTGTACCACAGAGCTCTGCCAACGCTGACGCCAGGTTCAACAGCATCCCTGACCAATGCAATCAAGCAGTCATGAACGCCGTCATCAACTTGAGCAACAGTTGCCAGAGCAGCGAGGCGTTCCCTTTTGCCCTCTCAAACGCATTGCCAGCAAGGGCTGGGTTGGGGTCACCCAACTATTCCAACCCGACCACGATGCAAGCCTTCTGCCAGGCGACGTACGGCATTGCATTGAGTGTGGATGGTTCTGTTATTGCACCGCCGGTTACGACTGCGGCTACGACGACCGGACCGTTGACCACTTCCAGCACAGCCACTTCCAGCACAGCCACTTCCAGCACAGCCACTTCCAGCCGAACACTGACTTCAACCGCTGCACAAAGTCAACCTGCCGCCACTGGAGGCAGCGGAGGAGGGTTCATGTTCCCTTCCTCCACTGGCAACTCTTTTGCGTTCCCAACATCCGTTGCTGGCGGAAGCCAAAACTCAAACAACGGCGGCAGCGGAGCGGCGCAAGGAATGTCTGGAGGAGCCATTGCAGGAATCATTGTGGGCGTGCTTGTCCTCCTTGGTTTGGTCGGCGGCCTCGTGTACTGGTTCCGTCCCAAAAAAGACACTTCTGATAAGGAACGATTGGATGTGGGCCCGTTGCCACCCACCTCGCAGTTTAGTAGCTCGAATCCAGCGTATCATACTCCAAAGATGGAGCCGCCAAGTATGGCTGCGTATCATTATCAGCAGCAGTCCCAGCAGCAACCGCTTCCTACGTCGGCGAGATCTGACCACCTCATGTATAATATGCCAGCCAACAGCGCGTACACTCCAAGGTACATAATTTTACTTCTTGAATGGAAAACGGATCTTCGTGTATTGAAAACTCTCCTTTTTTTTTTTTGTTAAAAAAACAGTGCCGCAACCTCGGACACGCTTCAAGACCAACAAGCACCACCCATTCCATCCAAACAAACTCCAACAAACGTCTTTGACACGGCTTTAAACTCTGCCTACACTTCATACGCACAAACCTCGGGTGTCCCGGTCCGTTCCCCAGCCACGTATGACGCTGCAATTGCCAGCGTGGCTCCAAAGTCTCTTCAGACAACGAATCCTGAAGACTGGAGCGTTGAGCAGTGTGCGTACTGGGCGAGAGAGATTCCTGAGTTTGGTACGGCTGTGAGTTGGCAGATTCTGAGTAAGTGGTTTTCCCTTGTCAAAGGCGGATAAAAACCGAGCTTGATAATTGACCCCCTGCTTTTTCAAAAAAAGATAAGCGCGTCAGTGGAAGAACGCTGTTAACGCTGACACGCCAGGAAATGCAGAGCGAGTTGGGTCTCGCGTTTGGTGAAGCTGCCGCGTTCGAAACTTCGATTTCAAAGCTGTTTGGACGCGACTCGTCTGTGGGGATGGATGCTCCGCCAGTGTACTTTGAGGGTGCGGGACAGAAATCGAATGCTGTCGAGAGAGACGTGAAACAGGCGATTCGTGGCCAGATTTGATGCGCTTGAGCATTGCTTTTGTTGTCTCCCTGTTGGGATCATGCGATAGAAATAAATAACATTGACGATAGCCAAAGCGGCGGCAGCAGGAACTCCTGTGCTCCTCCATCCTCCCTCAACACCCCGTCGCGTTAATGCACTCCGTTTGGCACTCGCGGCACAGCCGGGTCGCACAGATTCCAGATGGCGCCAAGCCCGCCTGGGCATAAAAACACCATTTTCAATTTGCCCTAATTTGGAACCCATGTCAGACCTCTGCCGCTCTCTTACAGTCGCGCTGGTAACAACCGAGTCCCCTTCGCACGATTCAATCCATCCGTCTCAAATCCTGATACATTACCCCCAGTGCCAGATTCAGCGACGTCCCAGACAATTGCACAAGCAGTCATGAACGCCGTCATCAACTTGAGCAACAGTTGCCAAAGCAGCGCTGAATTCCCATTTGCCCTATCAAACTCACTGCCAGCAAGGGGAGGACTGGGGGTCACCCAACTATTCCAACCCGGCAATGATGCAGGGGGTCACCCAACTATTCCAACCCGGCAATGATGCAGGCATTCTGTCAGACCACACATGGCATTGCGTTGAATGTAGATGGTGCTGTTGTAGCGGCGCCGCCTTCTATGGCGCCGACAACGCGTGTGGTTACTACTACGGGCATTGTGGGGACATTGACCACTTCCAGTGCGAGTACCACGAGTCGAACACTGACTTCAACTGCAGCACCGAGTGTACCTGTCATCACTGAAGGAAGCGGTGGATTCATGTTCCCATCCTCCACTGGCAACTCTTTTGCTTTCCCAACTTCACCTGCTGCTTGCGGAAGCCAAAACTTCAACCGAAGCGGCAACGGCACCGCAGCGCAAGGAATATCGGGTGGAGCCATTGCAGGAATCATTGTTGGAGCACTGGTGCTCCTTGGTTTAATTGGCGGACTCATTTACTGGTTCCGCTCCAAAAAAAACGCTTCTGACATGGAAAGATTGGATGTAGGGCCGCTGCCAGTTACATCGCAGTTTAACAGCTCGAATCCAGCGTATCATACTCCAAGTCGGAGCCGCTAAACATGGCTGGGTATCATTATCAGCAGCAGCAACAGGACATTCGCGGCCGAGTTTGAGGTGCTTGAGAGCGCGTTGTTGTCCTCTTACGTGACGTGTTGGCAGCAGGATCTGGACGCGTTTGTTGATCATAAATTTTTACCAAAGATAAATAAAGTTAAAATAAAGGAAATATACACCGCTTTCATTTTCGGCACTGCAAATTTCTATTCAGCCACGAGCTTTTTTTAGTGCACCATCTGAGATCATAAAAAAAAGAGGAAAAAAAAAGAAAAAAAAAGAATTTGAACAAAAAAGACATGAAAAAACAATATAATTAAGATAAAGAAACGCGATTCAATATTTATAAGTTCTTGTCACATTCGCTTCCATCAACCGAGCACTCGTCCTCCGAGCAGGCGCTGCTGGCGTTCCCTCAGCAGACGCATTGGGCGCTATAGGAACCCGAGAAGATGCTACACCCCCGGACGCAGCAGCAGCAGCAGCTACTCCTATACTCCTCACACCAGTGCCATCCTCTTGAGCAGCACCTCCAGCATCTCGTCGCGTGAATGTACTCCGCCGGACACCGGTGTATGCGCCTGCTGCTGTTGCACTTGCAGTCACTTGACCGGTGCTGATGACTACGCCTGAATTTCGAAGAGTTGTTGTACCTCCGGCTGTGGCTGCGGGGGATGGGTTTGGTGGGATGGCGGCGTGCGCTGTTGAAGTTCGCATAGCGGATGGACCAGCGGCGTTTGCTTGCGTTGTTTCTTCGTTGTTATCAGATGTCACCATCATGGATGAGTTTGACTGGCGCGAAAGAAAGGAAACAAATCGTCAGTCAGGATAAACCAGTCACTCAATCCATCATTTGTCCAGTACAAAAAAAGATAACATACTCGAACACGAGAAGTCCAATCAAAACCCTCCGGCTCCTTATGCAACTCCATCTTCTCATACAAGTCCACAAACAGTTTCTTCAAAAAAGAGTAATCTGGTTTATCGTCAAACCGCAGCCCACGCACATAGTTCAGGTACACTTCAAACTCTCGCGGAAATCCTGCGCATAGTGCTTCGGGGCTTGTACCCATTTTTTTATCCCGAATTCGATCGTATTTTTGTTTTTTGGTGGCTGCTTTCAGGCCTTGCCAAGGTAAGCTGCCACGGCAAAAGTACATGAGGAGGTATCCGATGCTTTCGAGGTCGTCTCGCCTGCTTTGCTCTAAAATAATCCAGTGGAATATTTTGTAAGTTTTTTCACAGCAATACAAGAAAATAAAGGACCAACAGACCTACACCCAGATGAGTGTTGACGCTTGCGTATCGCGCCGTTCCCGTCAGACTTTTATTTTCTTTGTATGGAATGTGAATATGCGTCCGCCCATCCCGATATTTCTTTGCCAGCCCAAAATCAATCACATGCACGGTATTTGCTGATTTTCCCAATCCCTGATTCCAGCACAAATTGACCCGTATAAATATCGGCGCGGAAGGAAAGAAAGCGAATCGTCGGTGGGTGGAAAAGTCGTTTAGAGATGGTATCCACAAAAGAGAAAAGGAAAAGTTGCAAACACAAACCATCAAAAAGTTGTCTGGCTTGATATCCCGATGTAAAAAGTTTTTCGTGTGCATATATTCAATTCGTGAAATCTGAATTGCGTGTCAGGTGTGAGAGGGTTGATTAGACGAAAAATATATTGTGGATTGGTTTCGTGGATTCGATTTCTTGATATAACTCGCATCGCGCATTAGTTGGATAATAACGACGAGAAGTTGATGATGATGCTCTTTGTCATTGATACGTCCCAACAAATACATTCGACAACTGGTGCCACTGATTGTCGGAACACTTTCCCTTCTCCAAACCACGCCTCAAAACCCTCCTCAAAAATATTCCAATAACATCATACGAAGGATATAAACGCACCATTTGATTCGCCAGTAACAAGACAGTTTTGATGGAAAACGTTCGCCCGCAAAAGTTGAATAAATCCTCCAGCGATGGCCCCAAAAGATCAATGACCATGCAAAAGTACTCGCCCTCGACGTTGAAATGGTACATGTTTGGAACTCCGACTGGGACATGACGTTGAAGCGAAAAGGGGAGGGGAGGAAAAAAAAACGAGTCAGTAAAACATGGAATCCCAATCACACAAAAACACACAGGGATGTGAGCGTCTCAGATACAGAGAGCTCAAGAGAATCCATAGGGGATGATTTTATAAAAATAAAATAAAAGTACTCACTTCCGCCAACGAGACCCTTGTACACCCGTGCTTCAAACTCCAGCTGCGGATGCTTTGATTTTATGCTCTCCAGCTTGATCGCAAGCTCCTGTCCGCTCTGCAAGTTTGTTCCTGTGGAAGTAAAAATAAACAGTCAACCAACCAACAGCGTGAGCCACCAAGAGAGGAGGAGGCTCAAAAAAGACATGTAAAATAAATAAATAAAAAACAGGCGCAGCGCCATACAAACCATGGTAAATCTCGCCAAAGGACCCTGATCCAAGCTTGCGCCCGATTCGAAAGCGGTTTGCTACCCGCAGATCCATCAGTTTGTGCGTCTTGTCGCCGGATGATGGGTGTCCATTTTGTTCAGTCATTTTTTTTTATGACTTGGAAATAAATATTTACGGTGGATAAGTTTTATATATGGGCCAAGGCCATTTGAACAACAGCCACGGAGCCGAACACGCAAGCACCAGTTCAAACGGCAACGATACAGATGATGATCTGGATGCTGATGACTAAAGCTGATGACTAAATCCAGGACTATTTCCACTTGGCATTGTCGTTGTATCCATACTGTGCCACGGACCACTTGCCCCGCCCCTTGGCCGGCGGTGCCTGTGACTGGAAGGCACTCTTGAATCGGTCCGACTGGAATGACGAGTTGGGCTGCGCGCGTGGGTCCGACACCCCCGCGTAGCATCCTTCGTGATAAAAGAAGCGCATTTTGCGGCCATCACGAACAGTCACGTTTTCTGTTTGAGTGTTGCGTGGGCATTTTATATGTGTGGATGGTTGATGCTTAACGTCAAGATGGTTATGTTGTGGTGGTTCGGGAGAAGAGAAATACCTCCTTGAAGAATAACCTTCTTGCATTCGCGACAGGAGAAGCCCGTCCGAATGGCGACACCCTGCCCAACTCGCAATACGTTACAACTGATATGAAAGATTGATCTGAGCCGCGATCAAAACCTTTGTGATTGTCCAGTAATCGCTGTTTCGCGGCGCAGCCTGATCTGTGGGCGTGGCTGAGGCAACCGATGCTGCCGAGTTTCGCAAGGTTTCGTTTTGTAGATGTTGTAGACTGGCGCTGCTGTCGTTGTTGTTGGCAACGGTTTGCTTCATTGTCTGTGTAAATTGCGAGGCACACATTATTGATGAGACCTATTTTACTGATCACGACTTTGGCAGAACCGATTCTGATTGGATGAACGCAATAAATGGACCCATAATTTAAGCGACTTCCTGGTACGCCTATAACCTCATCGATATTCCTGGTGGATATTCAAACGCTCGAATTTGCATGCGTTGTACCACACATTCGCAGGTCCCCGCCCAACGTGGTTGAGAATAGAGGCACGGCCAACCACAACAAAGAATACGTCCTTCAGAGAGAACCAACCGTCGAGAATCATGCCGCAGAAGGAGATAAACAGGTCGCGTTGTTGAAAGTCGTCAAGCAAGTTGTCCCCACTTTGGAAAGCCTTTCCTATTTCGTCGAGCACAATAAAGATAGGGCCGGCGACTTCTGTCAAATCGTCCAGGAATGCTGTGGCGATTATCGGGAGCTTTGATAAAACAACTGGCTGAATGACAAACATGTCCTTCAACGCCTCACACAAAAGCTTGATCATCACAGCATTAAATGTGCCTTCCAACAGCGCTCCATTGTGAAACTCTATTGCAATCGCGTGGCAGTTACAGAGCGTTTGCTGGAAAGTATCTCTTGTGGCAACAGTCGCTCAATAGCTTTCCCATCACTTCAGTGCATAGACAGTTGGTGGTTCGTCTTTCCAATGAACTTCGACATCCATGGAAGCGGGACCTATTGACCGTAGAGAACCGGATGGGGGTTGAAAAGATTTGGTCAATTCAAGTCAAGACTCAAGGCAGCATCACTTACAAGTCTTTTTTGGAACAACAACAAACAGTGGCGTATCCTCGTCTCCGAGATTGTTTCCAACAGCCGAAGTGGCTCCTTCGTAGGATCGGCAATGGCGAGTAGACCTTCAACTGAGCAGCCACCACCTGCGCATCTCCCACAGCTTATCCTCCTCCCACACTTTCTTTGTAAAGTGTGCCACTTTCGCATCAGTGCTCATCGAGACGAAAAAAACACCGGCACCTTTGAAGGCGGGCTCCCCTCTTTCGTCGACCAGCTGGTACCAAACATCTTGTTTCATTTTGCAACATATATTGATTGGTAAAAAGTACCATTTCATGTGCAGCAGAATCCGTTCAAAAAAAGACATGGGCCTTTCGATATCCATTCAAAGCAGGCGCCCAAGCGCGTTGCATACAGACGATTCCAATTGACTCACCCCGGAATCCAGCCGCCTGGAGGATGAGGCAGATGTGTTTGTATGCTTCCCACCCTCCTCGTTCAAACCTTCGAGCTTCATTGCATTATCGTCCGAGTGAGGCGGGACTTCAAATACGTCTCCAAAGCCATGTTCGACTTTGGGTATCGATATCGATCGCACGATCAGACAAGGCCTATCGATCTTTGGCCCTGTATCTACCTGCAACAACGTCCCCTTCCCATTTGAAGTGACACTTGCTGTTCCCATTTCTCACCCGCGTGCGCTTCATGCCTATTCTGTTATTCTTAAAAAACATTCTGGATGTGCGAGTATTGATGATTCGACTGGAATGAAATTCTGCATGCGCTCCATCTAATGCCAATACTTTCCTCGCTGCATCTGCCAACTCTGGAATACTGTTCCGCTGTTGCGTTATCTGAATGCAAGTCGCTGAAAAAGCTGTCGATTTCAAAAGTGTTTGATGGGGAGAAGAGCCTCGAAGAGTTGGTGCAGAAAGTGCATGATATCGTGAAACCAACCAAGATTGATGAAATGGCAATACACCCGCCTTTCAGTTGGCAGACACATCTGTTTTCTGAATTGAGGGTTTTGGTAGCTCCGTTGTTCTTGCGACATGGATGGCTTGAATATCCTGAACGTATTGTTGACAGCCGGTATTCATCCGTCATGTCGGAGGTTTCAATAAATCTGTCGCTTCCACTGGTTTCTGTTGTTTTGGGTATCTAATTCGATCGCGTTGCCAGCAGCGCAAAAAAATATGGTAAAAAGTACTAAATAAAAACACTTGATCGATCCCACGGCCTCGATCTCATGGCGCAGCATCATCCGATCCAAAAGAGCGTTCACGCGCGATACATACAGACACTTGACTCACGTGGGGTCCAGCCTGGACGATGAGGCAGACGTGTTTGGATGCTTCCCACACTCTCATTCATGCTTTCGAGCTTTCTCCGGCAATCGCACTCAATCGTCTGTCATCAGAAATTTCAGTTTTGCGTTCATTCATTTGCTCACAACATTTCGGCAAACAAACAGGGTTCAAAGTCTCAGCCGTTACACCAGCCATCGAGAGCTCGCACGCCGATGCCTTCGTCGATGGAGCTATCGTTGCCACACGGATCTGCTGCCTCCTCGGAAGCAGCAAGTCTGCAGCGATCCTCGCAACCGTCTCGTACGCTAAATGGAAGCGGGTCATCTTCGCTCGTCTGGACGGCATCCTGGTCGTTCTACTAGCTGCATCGCTGTTATGGGGTGCGGGCACCCTCATATTCCAGGCTGTCTTTGTGTCCCACTTGCATGTGTTCATGGACCCCGGTTCCTGGTCCAACAAGGTGTCGAGCCTGTTCCTAAATGTGTCGTTCTTACTGCAGTTTACAACTCATTTGATGCTGGCGATGGAGCGGTTGTTTATCATGCGGCAGATTCCAGAAGAGGCTTCGACAGTCTATTTTCAGCGCTTGTTGGTGGCAGTCTCGGTGCCGCTGCTGATCCTTATTGGCATCTCGTTGGCTTTCCGATCGCTCGAAGGAACTCCGCTTGACTCGTTTCCAATCAAACTGTGGACTGTCGCAATGACAACTGTCTACGTTGGATGCACCACTTGGAATCATTGCCCTATATGCGCAGACATACGCTACATCCAACACACTTCTCAAAGCCGCCATCGATGCAAAATTAAAATCAATTCTCGAAAACGGCGAATCGGACGAATCCGCGTACAAACTGAATCCATTCGCGATGGAAACGATGCGGTTACGTGTGCAGCGCAAAATTCTGTTTACATGCATCATCATGAGCAGTGCTCTGATGATATCGTATGCCGTGTATATGATGTTCATGGTGTGGTATGCGTGGGGGTATTTGGACTCTGGCGTAGAGCGGGACCCAGCGATGTATGCTTTGTTTCAGATGACGGGGAGTGTGTTGCTGGCACTGGATACGGTGGTGACGCCGTTGCTGGTTGTTAGTTTCAGTCGGAGTCTCAGATACTGTCTTGCATTTTGGCGGTTGTGATTATTTAACTTTTACTTTATCGCATTGCATGTTTTATACCTGCATGTGTTCATTGAGTTCTTTCTTAAGGCAATAATACTTGAGTTGAATGTAATACGCTGGCAGTGTGCAAACAGCGTTCATCGTTTAAAGTGTCCGAGAAACTCAAAACAAAAATGCCGCAAATCGAAATCAGCAGCGCCTGCGACGGAGGAACGGGGCTCTTGGCCAACGACAAGGACGTCAATGCAGCGAGAGTCAGCATTGGAGAGACCGAGAGCAGGTGGTCTCTGATTGAGGTGCAGGGCGTCATTGACGGCGTCGCTCCTGGAGTCAGAATGGGGACTGTTTCATTCGATGACAAGGTATGTGTACACTTCTCAATCCGACTACATCCCTTCTTCATTCATAACTCCCTTTGAATCAAAAGAACACGCCGTGGCTGCTGGTGGGCCGCCATCGACTGCGAGGCAAGCGAGTGAAGCTGGACAAACCGTACGGCGTGATGCAACGAAGCGATAACAGGATTGTTGCTTTACTGCGCGTCAAATACCTCTTCAGCGAACGACCTGTTTTGATTCTGGATGACAGCAATGTTGGGCTGCCTGGACTCTTGCGGCGAAAATAAAACAGTGAGGATACCCGCCCTTCGTTTTGAGATGGCTGTAGTAACATGCCGAACTTGCGTGCTTAGCAGGATTGCATCCAATTCTGTTTCAATTCTCTTGATTTTCATCTGCTGGCCAAACAGGCGCGTCGCCCTTCAGCTCGAATAACTTTGGCAACTTCAAAGAAAGTCTCAGCAGTAGCCATTTCTTGGCCCAGGTTACTCCGCATTTTCAATCTCAGGGGCTTGCTGTGCTCGTAGCTATTATTTGACAACACCGCGAAACTCAGCGACAATGAGTCGCTTCTGTGAGGTTTACCAATTCATGAACGAGAAACGATCGAAGACGTCGATATGTGGTGTGTTTATCAGTCTTTTATGGTAATGATATACAGCAAGGAAACAAGAACTCAGAGTTCACAAAAACCGGTATCATCCGAATTACTGCCATCTTCGTAGCATCATAATTTATAACAGCACTGGATCCTCTTCATCCCTTTTCTTGAACTTGTCCTTAACAACAGGATTGCTCCAACTCCCGTCATTGTGGAACGAGTCGATACGAAGAGACCGCGCCCCGTCCAAATCGCTATTACGCCAACCTAGCGCCGCCAGATACCGCTCCTCAATCTCCTGCGAAGACACATCCGTCAACGATCGCTGTTCCATCACCCGCCGCAACGTGTCTGGCGGCAAAATCTCGCGCAAATCTTGCACAGAAATGGCAATTACTTCAAGCTTGTTATCCACAACCACGAAATGGAACGGACATGCAATCACATTAGATTCTTGTTTTGAAGTAGGAGTGCTGAGCATGCTCATTTGCCGTGTACTGGATGGAGTCATGACACTGATGCGACGACCATTATTTTTGGCATTCTCGGCTGCAGCCATGGCGTCTGCGAGTTCCTGCTGCTCTATTACAACTTTGCTGGGTCGCATGGGGGGGAACGACATTCCATTCGTCAAATCGAGAACTGTCGCGAGTTCACGCACGACTTCATCGTTGGGTCCGAGGTACGAGTTTCCAGAGGTTACAGGGGGAGGAGGTTTGCTGTTGTTGCTTGCTTTGTCAGCTTGCAAGGAGAAGGAAAGGAACGAGGATGGTGTTGGTGGAGGTGGTGGTGGTTTGTAAGGAGCTAAAATGTACTTGTGTCTGCGGTCGCGTTTGATGGAGATGAGACCGGCATCGCGTTTTGCGAAAGTGACCATGTGCAGTGCACGTACTTTTCCCTTCATGATAAAGTACACGTTTGAGCACGGTTCTCCGGCCCGCAAAACTACTTCGTCGACGTCGAATTTGCGAACGATGCTGTGTTGTTTTTAAAAGTGAGACGAAGCATCGACACTAAAACAAGGCTCACCTGCGCTGACAAATCAAATTCAGAATACTCTTCTCAACGCCAAAGAACGCGGGCACACTCGTAAAATACTCAAACACCATCGAATCCAACCCTTTCGCCTCTCGAGAAATTGCCAAATAATCCGCCTTTTCAATACGCAAAAAGTCGCATCGCATCAAACACGTTGCGCGCAAGTGCCGCGTTTCCTGGTTCGCGAACGCGGTTCCAAACAAGTTTCCGAATTCACCCACGCTTCCGCCGGGAGATACACGTGTTGTGACGGTCATGGGCGTGTCTGGGCGCAATTGGTGTAGACATTCGCCTGTTAGGAGAATATACCAGAAACGCGCTTGGTGGCCTTCGCGGATCATGACAGCCCCGCGGGCGTGAGTTTCGATTGTGCAGCAGTTGTACAGTTTGTAGCGAACCTTTGAAATATATGTGATTTAACAGAACAGTTATACTAGTATCTCGCACCGTCAATACAAACTCACCACGGGGGACAGTTTCGCAAAGCAATGATATTTGCCAATAATTCCATCCAAAATATCCAGATCTTTGTCTTCTCGGGAACCCACATTGATTTCATAGATTCGCTTGACGCGAAGCGCTCCGACAAGATCCAGTCGATCCCTCTTTGCGCGCTGAATAATCTCTGTCTGAGTCAACTCCGACAACCCACCCCCACCAACACTAACACCACCAGCATTATCATCCAACACACTCTTCTTGGTCTTGTTCAGCTTAAGCACATGATAAATCGCAAGCTCCCACCTCAAAAGCGGCGCACTCAAATCATTTGGAATATCATCCACAACTGTACCAGCCCCATTCACCGTTGCCAAAGTCGTTAAATTGGGCCTTCCGATTGGAATCGGTTTATGTAACGCCGTGCTCAGTTTACGTTTCCTGAGGTTGGCGCTACGTGCGCGGGCACTGTTGCTTCGACGTAGAGTTGGCAAGTTTCCTACACCGCTTGAAGAGTATACGTCTGAAACTCCGCTGCGTGTGCCGGAGGCAGCTGTGCCTGTGTATAGTTTCACGTTGGAAGTTGATCGGTCGTCTGTTGTGGGGCGGTAGCCTCCTCGGGATCCAGATGCCGGTCGTCGTGTTGGTGGTGGTGGAAGAAATAGGCGTCGGCGCATGTCGCTTGAGTCTGGGCGGTTTGTCACAATAACTCCACCTCGGGAACTTGTGGGGCGGATGAGTGGTGGAGGTGGTGGAGGTGGAGGTTTTAAACTTGTAGGTACTTGCGGGATTTCCTTGTTGGAAACAGGTTTGGATGTGTCTGGCTGATCTTGCTGGAAACTGACCGTCTTCCTGACATCTCCCTTTGGTTCATCACTAACAGAAGGATGCTCAGCAACCAGATGAACGCGCCGCGTTTTTGCGCTATTATTCTTCATGTCATCCACCGAATCCCCTGCAAACAACGACGGCAAGAACAGAGAACGCATCCGTTTCTCATAATCATCCGTCTCTTCCTTCTCAGTCACCATCCCAATGGGTTTGATATAATCGCGTAAATTGAAAGGCGTGTGTGCAGACATGGGACGTGTTTCGTAACCGAGTTCAGCTGGAAGTTCGAGTTGGTCTGGGTTGGGTGCTTCTTGGCGTTGCAGCCTGTATTGCTGGAGTTTGAGGAGTCGTTGCGCGTTTCGAGAAACGGTGGGAGTGCCGGTTTTGGCGGTGGATGGAGTTGTTGGTAATGACGGGTTGGGTTTCGATCGCGTTGGAGTGGTTGTGGGTTGAGGTGGTTTTAGGAATTGCGGGGGTCGCTTTAAATTGCGCGATTTATGCCGAATCAAGAATGCGGGTATGAACAGGTTATCTTTTGAAGAAATGGTGAGCCGCTGGTCTGGATCGAATGAAAAGCCCTGTTTAGGAGTGGAAGTAAGAATATGAACATGGTCGACGCTATGGAGAAGACTCTCACTCGCATGGCCGCTTTCTCTGATTCAGTTTCGTCGTTGTCACAGTCCAAATTCAATGCAGCCGAAAGGGGAGAATATGTCTCCCGACGATTGTTATTAATTAGGGTTGTGGGCGTGGAATTGTGATTTTCCCGTGATCGAAGCATTGCAGCAGCTTTTCGAGGCTGAACACTGGTCCCGAAACTTGGTGGCATCTCAGCTTGATGATACGGAACGCTGTGCGGATTATCGCGAGGTGTATGTTTCCTTGTTGGAGGCTGAGCAGGTTTAAGGGCCCGCGCATCCAACTTTGAAAACGTTGCCCAATCCACTGGTTCCACACTTTTGATGGTGGAGCTACTAGTTCCTCGCACCAACTGCATGTCCTTCAATGCCAGCATGTCTGCATAAAACTGCTTTGATTTGATGTCTCTGTCTCTTGATGTCGTTAGAGTGGGACTGGGCTTTTTTGATTGCATAATTGGTGTTTGCGGAGATTTTGCAGCAGCTGTTGTTGGTGCGACAATGGCAGCAAGGTTGGGGGGTTGCCGGTGCGTGCTTCCAGTGTTCCGAATGCTCTTGTTCATGTCGTAGACAAACACGCGGTTCGTGTAAAAGTACGAGTCCCGGAACGAGACATCCTCGCTGGTTTCCATGATTTTTAAGGATAGTGCGAGAGAAAGGTGGCTGTGCCGAGTTGGGGGTTACGAGCAAAATGGAACAAATGGAAGCGGATCCGCGACTACTTCAAAAGAACTGAATGACAGCTTTTCTACCTCTCCTTTCCTGCCCAATAGTACCCGCTGCGGACACTGGCGTGGAAGAGGGAACGGTAGCCTGGGCATTCAACGACTTGGCGTGTCACCCCAACAAACCGCGATAAAATTGGACCACAAAAAAAAAACATCATCTCTCCAACACTTTATACCACACACATGCGCACCACCGAGTCACCCGCATTTGTCTGCCTTTGGGAGAATGAGAGGCTAGGGCCGTGCCTAAGGACCTTCCTTGACGCCGACGACTTGTTCGGACACCTTGCTGAGGATCACATTGGCAGAAAGTGTCTCGGCTCGCTGCAGCTACACTGCCGCTGGAGCGCATGCTCGCATCGAGGGAAGCAGTTTGGCAAGCGCGACAACATTGTAAGCCACTGTCGCTCGCATGTTCCGTTCCGGGCAAACGTGTGTTTGGACTGTTGCTCCGAATTCAAATGGTGACAAACTTTTGGTGCATGGTCCCACTTGAAAATTTTCGGGTGACGCGCCAAAGTCCCAGTTCTTCTTTTATTCAACGTCCGACATTTTTTTACAGGCCTCAGGACCTCAAGAAGCACTGCACAAAGTTTAACCACAAATACGCCGAGCCAGAGATGAAGGGCCGCCCTGGCCCAACAGGGCTCTGCAAGGTCGGCGCGGCAGGGTCTCCGATGGCCGTGAACCGACTCAGTTTAACTGGCGGGAGACGTTTGCAGCATCTGACGCCATCCACTCTGACGCCATCCACTCTGACGCCTTGCACCCCATACGAGAGGGCACCTGTCAAGAACACGTCGGGCTTCAAACCGCACAAACTCTCGATCGATTTTTTACTGCTGCCAATGCCGCTGGACTCTACTTGTTGATAACGAAATAAAAACGGCTTTCCCTGTCTGGCGTTTCACCAATTCAAACTGTGCGGCAAGGTCACGTGACTGCAGGAGACTTGACCCCAGTTCCAGTCGCGCAAACGGCTTCTCCAGTATACTTGCGGAGTTACACGCTGCGCCGCAAAGGCAGCACTGGAGATTAGAGAGAGACTGCTGAGGACCGGAGGCAGGAATGCAAGGCAGGAAACAACTTGTGCGTGAGAGTGACAATTCTTAAAAGCGGTAAGATTGCAACACTGAAAACAACAAATGAGCCTGGACCTGAACACGTCCATACTGACGGGGAAACGAACTATCACCGAGAGCGGCTGGGTGTACAACTACAGCTGGTCCCACTATGACGATTGCACCTGGGCCGCCTTCCTGCTCTATCAGCTGTACTACACCCTGTCCCTGATGAACCAGTTCTCGTACAAGTTCAAGCGAACCGCCATCTGGCTCGTGATATTCCTGGCCCTCATTTCAAACCTGGGAGCCGCAATATCGGGCGCCGCCTTCATCGACTGCCTCACGTTCTCATCAAACCCGGTCTGTGAAGCGCAACTCCACGCATGCTACAGCTTTGAAGCCTTGACATTCATGTTTGCGTACTTTCTTCTGTTCTACCGCAAGTTGATGTTGATTCCGTCCGAGTTCCTGTCCTCTGGCTTTGTGGATACATTTGTACTGCTTCTGTGCGTGGCTCTGTCACTGGCGTTGAATGTTGTCTGCATCTACGGAAACATTGGGTTTTGCTTTACGCAAGATATTTATCAGGCTGTTGCGTGTTCTGTGGCGTTTTTTTATTTTGAGATTTGGTTCTTTTACTGTGTAGCTGTCATGACAACGATGGAGCGACGCAAGAAGTTTGATATACTGCAGCTATGCACGCAGACGGCATCCATGAACGTGGTGTATCTCACTGGATCGATATCGTACAAGACGTGGGGTCAGTATCCACGTCTGTTTTCTGTGTGCATGCCAGTGTTTGCTGACTGATTGTTATCAAGGCGGCAACTTTTACACGAACGCCATGTGGAATATGGGTTGGTGCATGCTACCTTTATTCTGCATCCAGGCTGTGATATCGCGGCGCTTTTTGAGTCATTTCCAGCCAGCTGGGCAGCGGACTCCCGCAGACCGCGACTCGTATCCAAAGCGGCTGGAAGAAGGCGACAGCAAAAGTTCCCTCCGGCTAACTTTTTCGCCGCCAAACTCGCCAAAGGGTGCCCAACATTAAACCGTCACAATAAAAGAAAAGATTGCCACGGTTCAATGGGATTTTCAAAAAAAAAATATGAGCCTCCAACTGAACACGTCCATCCTGACCGGATCCGTGACCAAGTCGAACAGCGGATGGGTCTTCAACTACTCTTGGTCCAACTACGACAACTGTACCTGGGCCGCCTTCCTCCTATACCAAATGTACTACACCCTCAACCTCACGAACCAGTTCATCTTCAAGTTCAAAAAGACTCCCATCTGGTGCGTCATTTTCCTCGCGTTACTGTCCAACCTCGGTTCAGCAGCCTCCGGCGCCGCCTTCCTCGACTGCCTCACGTTCTCGCCAAACCCTGTGTGCGAGGCCCAGTTGCACGCTTGCTACAGCTTTGAAGCCTTAACCTTCATGTTCGCCTATTTTCTCCTCTTTTACCGCAAATACATGCTCATCCCATCAACAATGCTCGTCTGCACCGGGTTCGCGGACGTGTTTATCCTGCTCCTCTGTATATCCCTGAGTCTTGCGTTAAATGTTGTATGCATCTACGGGGACATTGAGTTTTGCTTCGGCCAAGATATATACCAAGCCATTGCGTGCTTGCTTGCGCTCGTGTATTTTGAGATTTGGTTTTTTTATTGTGTTGCCATTCAAACGATGGAGAGGAGTGTGAAGTCGGATATTTTTCAATTGTGTTCGCAGACGGCGAGTATGAATGTTGTGTATCTGATTGGATCGATTTCGTACAAGACGTGGGGTGCGTGTCAAATTTATTTTTGTGCGAGAGGGTGTGGGTTGTTTGATTACTGACGTTTTTTAACGAAGGAGGAAACTTTTACACGAACGCAATGTGGAACATGGGTTGGTGCATGTTACCACTCTTTTGCATCCAAGCTGTCATTTCGCGCCGATTCTTGCGCCTGTTTAAACCGACTGGGGAGCAAAGTATTTCGGCGATTCCAAAGTTTTCCGACGCCGGTTTGGACCAAAGCGTGCAAGGCAGTGCCGCCAGTAAACGAGTTTCTATGCCGCCAACTACACCGACAACGTTGGGCATTGGGCCGTTGAGTAGGAATAACACAACAATGCGAGTGTAACCATCAATCGAGTGAATGGGGACGCTGAAAAAACTTGTCATATATAAACATACCATACAGCAACAATGCGAGTATAACCTCATTGACTCCCAAAACACAAAATACTCACTCTCCCAAAAAAAAACACCCTTAAAACAAATCATCCGCCCCACCCTCCCCGAACTCACCTCCATAAAAGTCACCCCCAATCTTTCCATACGCATTCATCACATTCCCCACATCCACATGCAACCCACCACCAAGAAGCCCATCCACAGCCAAGATATCCGCCTCCGTATCCACAGTCCTCGTCCCTGCCTGCATCATGGGACTCGGTCGCATCAAGCTTTCAATCATGGTCCGCACATGTGCTGGCTGATTTTGCTGTTGCTGTTGCTGTTGCGCTTGTGTGGGTGTGGCTGCAACTTGTCGCATACGTTCAAACAGTTCCGGCGGTGCGTCTTTCATAAACCCTTGTTGAGGCCCAGCAACAAATCCTACTCCCGTTGGATGGCCGATAAACGGACTCGCCGCCACAACGGGGCGGGAATTTTCCATCTCTGATCCCATGACATGCATTTGTATGGGTGTTTGAGCTGGAAGCGGGCTCATTACTGCTGACGCGGATATGGATCCATTGTTTCCAAGTGTCGATCGTCGGTACGGATGCATACGCGCATTTTGAGGTGCGTTGATGGATCCAGTTGACGACGAAGCCGGAGCCATCACGTTCGGACTCATGGTTGCTGCCATCAGCAGTGCAGCTGAGGAACCCACTTGCTGTTGATTGTTGCTATTGGTTTGATCCGAATTGGTATGCTGGCCTGCATTGATTGCATTCTGCTTGCCTGATTTATCTCCATTCTGCGCCGCATCAGAAAAATGGAAGGAACTTGAATCCACCGCCTTGTTTTGGTGAAGCGGCGTAGTTTTGAACGTGGTTGGCGGATGATTGAAAGTAGGTGCAGCAGCTGAAGATGAGTTCAAAAAACTCGGTGTGGATATAAAATTGAAATTTTGAGGGGGCATGGGCGTGTTTGGATTCGAGTTGATGAGACTCTGCATGTTGATTGCATGGCCATTTCTGATGGCGTAGTTGTTCACATTGGGTGATTGCGGGACAGAGGGACGTTGTTGTGATCTGTGGTCAAGCGGCATTTGAAACATGATTTGAGACTGAAGTGGTTGTTGCTGATAGAAATGAAGCGGCGGTTGAATTTGTTGGACTGGCATGTTTGAATGTTGTGTGGGTTGTAAATACTGATGGTGTGTAAGTTGTGATGGGTGTAATTGCTGCGTCTGCGTTGTTTGCATGTAATATTGACCAAACTGTGATTGCTGTTGCTGTGGCGCTTGCACATGTTGTTGCTGCTGCTGATGCGACAATTGCGCATCTGGTTGCTGGTATTGTTGAAAGTAAGGCTTAGAAATCGGAATTTGCTGTTGCTGCTGCTGCGGCTGAGAATAAGACGCAGCGTTGCTATTTTGCAAGGATCCCCCGGATTGATTTGAAAGAGCCAAAAGCGCACCAATTGCCTGTGACGGAGACGACTTGACAGATCCATGCGGTGACTGTTGAGATTGAGATAGAAGGGCTTGTTGCTGTAAACTTTGGACTTGGAAGTGCTGTTGTTCATGAGCGGCGGCCTGTGCACTGTTGATAACAGTGGATTTCGACTTGGCGTTCTTTCGCGTTCCTTTAAGCATAACAGCGATCATTTTAGTAGTCATTGAGTATAATAGGTTGCATGCTCACCTCCAGTCAAACGAGGCCCTTCGCGAATGAGACTCGCGCCAGTTTCTTGGTCAATCACAACTGTTGAAGGACCCGGTTTCTCTGCACGCGATGCAGGTTCAATGAACGTGTGACTTTGCTTCAGACAATGTTTTCTAAAAGTTGGACGTGTGTTTGGAACCAAAGTTTATGCAAGAAAATTTTGACGCGACTCACTTTAAATCCTGCGGCCTGGAACAATAACAGAAAAAGAACAAGAAGTCAGTTAGTACCCAGCAGCAAAGGAGGTGGGCTCTGAAAAAAAGGTACGTGTGGATACCATTTGAACTGGGCATTGCAATCGACGCACACGTTTGCTTTGAAGGGCACATGAGCGCGGCAGTGACTGACAATGTGGTCTCGTTTCGAAAAAGGTCTGTCTCCGTGCGCGCACTTTGTGAAATGAAAAGGAGTGTTTTTTTAAGTTAATTTCTGAAACAAGGAAAAACTGTCTCTCTCACCCCCATCCACATGCAATTGAGTGACAGATTCCCATGACTTTTTCTCCCGACATGCTCCTCCGCAAGATGCGCATAGAACGAGTCCGGGTCCGTGAATGAGCGCAGACAGGGAGTGCTAGGCTGCATGGCCCACAGACATGTGAACTGGGACACAGTTAGCTGTGTTGCGACAGGCACGGGAATCGACATTGCGCCGTGGTGGGTGGGGTCCTCGGACGACGCTTGCTCCGATGCAGCAGTTGGGATGGGATATTCGTGACGGGGGGCGTTGTCAGAGTTGGCCTGGGTCCTGGGCGCCTGGGTCATTGCCTGGGCGGGAACCATCATTTCCTGTTTTTTTTTTTTTTATTGCCTGGGTGTTTCAAGACCCAATAAAACTTTTTCCACGAATCTCATTGTGCGACTTTGTTGCTTGTTGCGCTAGCTTGCCGTCTTCCATGTATACAGTGCGGACTTGGTTGCGGCTGTTCTTTCGTCACATTCATTCGGAATGACTTTCACAGCCGAGATTGTTGAAGTTGAAGGAGCCATGGCGCATCCCGTCTCCAAGGCGAACAGCCCAGCCAGCAGGAACACGAGATGGAACAAGGAAAACAATACTAAGTAAAAAACTATATGCACATGCTAAAATGTATTTCAGGGTATTCACCCAAGCCATCGAAAATAACAAACACCTGCTACTTCTTTTCACTCGCAGCAACTTGTGGAATCAAACTTGAAACGGCCGACGTGGCCAAACTTGGGACAAACTGCATCCTTCTCTTCCACCCCCGCCTTCGCGTCATGCTTCCAGTGTTGGGTTTCTGTCTTGGCTGATTCCAGAAATGGTCCATGTACTGCCACCCTTCTTTTTGATCCATTTGGTCTGGCGCTGCCCAGGTAAAGTATAGCGCCCATTCGGAATCGATCCATGACCATGTGCCAGATATCTCATCAGACTCCGGGAGTGTAAACACGTCCTTGTGTGGACGAAGAATCGCGCCAGTTTCATCGGACCATGGACTTCGCTCGCTTTGAAACAGGTGCGGAATCCACCCAAGTCCTTTTACAAAAAAAGGGAGATCAGTCACTCCTTTCCAAATGCGCGTCAAAAATGATTCAGATAATGCACCTGCCCACCACCGCTGATTTTCCCAAAGAGTCACCAAGACAACACTCCCACCCGGCACAGTATTCGCAGCACGAATTCCTTCCCGAATAATGTCAGTTTTATCGGCAACACTTTTGATGATCCAAGGAAGGACAGCCGCCGTAGTGGCTTGAAACACTGCCGTATTCGATGCAAACACGACAAGAACAGTCGACGCGGCAAGCAACTTCATTGGCGCATATTGAATCACAATGAGCATCCCAGCACTGGATGCAAGGAGCAACTGGATCGCAGGTACGGGATATTGATCGCAATATTGACTGAATGTGCGGAGACCGATTGCGGCAGCATCAAACGCTTTTACAAAGGATCCCATTTGATTCTGAAGGAATTGGAGATTTCGAATGTATGTTGCAGACTGGTATGTCGCTTGAAGGAGTCCAGAATTCTTGTTTGGAGGAATGGAGGTTGTTCCGACGGCGTTGTCAGATGCTGCACGATTCCTGTTCTTTAGGGCCACTTCATACTTTATACGTTCCATGCGACTAGATGCAATCAGCGATAAGATGAGGCAGTGTGGTAACAGGCATAGAGTCACTGGATAAAAGCCTTGCATTGACGCTGCTGTCAGCACGAATCAGTACTAACAGATAAACACAGATTACATATGGAAAGGCAGACGATAAGCGCCAAGATCGTTCTCGGCGCGTCCCTCCACTCCAATATCTGTACAAAAAACTCGAAAACGTCCACCAATGGAGTGATCCTCGCGACGAATGCGGCCGTGTTCAGTGGGGTTTTACGCAGAAGATCGAGGGGTGGGTTTGCGTCTTTGCGGGATTCCTCGAGCGACAGGGCTGTGATGTGCGTCTGTGCAGCCAGAGTGTCGAGCAACGACACAGCTCTGGCGTCCGTCTGAGGTCGTGGATCGGCGGGTCTCGCTCCCAGCATTTTATCGCCAGAAAATGCTCCTTTTGCTCCACAGACGCCGTGCACGACACAGCCCACGTGGCAGTCAAGCCCGCAGCGTCGGCACCGCATTCCCTGCTGCACAACGCCCCACAGGAAGGACCCGCCTGGGTGCAGTTGCGATTAGTACAACACATTCATCCAAGGCTGTCGACTCACACGCGTCGCAGTAGGTTGGCTGTGAGTACGTGTGCACTGCGAAAGAGTGCTGCGAGTCAGTCGCCATTTTTTTTTTTAACTTTTATTGAAGCGAAGGTTCTCAGTCAACACAAACACGAACGCGAACGTGTTTCATGTTCTGAATGTGCCCGTCATTCAATAATGACACTGGTAATGATGTAATGATGCCGTATTTACGTAAATATTTTCATTTATTTATATTGCAGGTTTACGGCTTTGTAGCACGCGATAGCAGCGCAACGTGTCGGCGAATTTACACTGCCGATGTGTATGCGTGTGTACACCAGCTCTGCTGAGGGTGATGATCATTTCTCAGTTCACATTTTATGAGCGCATGAGCGAAAGCGACTTCATTGACATTGAAGGCTTCAGCGACGCTGAAGATACACCTCAAGTCGATGCACTCGCGCATCTGTCAGCATTGACCGATGCAAGCGTCAACAGCGACCTTGCCGCCCGTCTCGCACCAAGAAAGAAACGAATCAGAAACCAGCGACCATCCACACTGGTTTCCGGAGATGTAGATGCCCTCCAAGAGAAGGAAGCGCTTCTCGCAGCTCAAATACGCCATGCCACTGAGGAACTGCGCCATCTCGAAGCCATGTCCCTGCATCCAACGCACCCGCTTCTCTCTGTGGACCAAGCGTGCAGCGGGAGTACTCCGAATGAATGCGACTCAGATGACTCTGTTGAGAATGACGGTGAGTTTGTCGTGCGGCCTCTGTTGTGTTGAACCCCTTGTTTGAAAGTTCTTTCTGTGTTCAAACAGTGAATGTTGAGTGCATGTCCAACGAGGCTTCGGACATCTTTTCAGTTTCAAGTTCCACTGCGGTACAGGAAGACGGCTTCTCCATCCCAGAGTGGAGTGTGCCCATCAACGCAAATGTGCTGTCTTTTGATTTCAAGGTACTAACTACACCTCGTGCATAAGGACATGCACTCCCACATAATGGCGACATCAAAAACACTAACAAATAGTTCACAGAAACTCGGCAGCATCACTCAATTTGACGTTATCCTGATGGACCCACCCTGGCAACTCGCGTCCAACGCTCCCTCGCGCGGAGTGACCATTTCTTACTCGACTCTCTCTGACGATGCAATCCAGTCTATGCCCATGCACCACCTTCAAACAAACGGATTTCTATTCATCTGGGTCATAAATGCGAAATATGTCAAGGCTTTTGAATTAATGGAAAAGTGGGGATACACGTGAGTCTTTAATTCTTTTTTGGATATCGTACTTGCTGTAACACTACGGAGGGTCTCTCCAGCTACTGCGATGACATCACTTGGGTCAAGAGAACAGTCAATCGACGCATGGCAAAAGGCCATGGACATTATCTGCAGCATGCCAAGGAAACCTGTCTTGTTGCATATAAAGGCAACGTCACATCTCCTGCGGGGGGTATTGGCAGTGATGTTATTTATGCAGAACGGAGAGGTCAAAGTCAGAAACCGTCAGAGTTGTATGATCTTATAGAGCAGTTGGTTCCAGAAGGTGGGTGTTGAATTGGATGCATATCTTCTTTTACTCTCTCGTTGATGTGTTGTTTAATGTGTGCAGGAAAGTATCTTGAGATATTTGGGAGGAGGGTGAGTTGGAATAGTTTAGACTCTCCTTCCAGCATGACCTTAATTCCTTCGTTTATTCAATTCATCAGAACAACCTTCGCGATTATTGGGTGCGTTATTTCCGTTTCGACTCTGCTGATCATCGCGCCTAATTACGCGTCTTCTTTCCAGACAACAATCGGCAATGAACTTTAAACAAGCAGCGAACACAGACAAACTGGCAAACATACATCCAAGGACACTTCTATTCGCACGCACCGCATCAATCAACCACAAGCAAACAAGCATCCACAACAATCGCAGTTGTTCTTTTATGAGTTCAATAACTATGTACACACGGAAATGCAAAACAAAAAAAATAAAAAAAATGAAGACAAATAAAAAACCAAGTCAAAAAATAAACCTCAAGACCCCTCCTTCCAATTATACCCTTGCACATTCCCGGGCGGTGAATACTCACACACAGCAATTTGACAAAACTCATCTCCAATGGAACCAGCCGCAACATGGCAACCAACACGTTCAGTTGATTTCCACAACATTTGCGTCGCCGACGACACTGCACTCGCACTTGTACTCGTGTTTTGCCACATTCGTGCAAAATACGTAATATCAAAGTCTGCGGGCGTTGAACTCATCCAGTACGCTACATTTTGACCGTGTCCAGTAGTACCCGTAGTTTGGACAACAGCTTTACATTCAGTTGATGCCAAGCTTTCTGCGTGGCGCTTTGCAGAGGATTCAATGGTTATGTCGTATTGTAAGGAAGGGATGCCGTAGCCGCTTCGAAAGTTGTTGTGAGCGTTCAATGCTTTTTGTTGAGAGTTGGTGAGTGTTGTGGTTGTTGTTGTTGTGGTTGAATGGGTGGAAGTTGAATAGATTGTGTTTTCTGTCTGGAATGCAGTGGTTGTTTCAGAGACTGTCGTGGTCGCACTGGGGATGCTCTCAGTTTCGGAAGTTTCCATTGTGGAGTAAGTTATTGTTGCTGATGATGTTTCAGTTGAAGAATGTAATGCAGATTTGGTGTGGCTGTGAGATTTCGATTTCTTGCTTTTGGAACGCGTCTTTGATTTTTTGACTCTGGTTGTGGTTGTGGAAGAAGTGATTGAATCCGACATCGTCGTCGTAGTAGCAGTAACAGTAGTAGTAGTGGCAGTAGTAGTAGTGGCAGTAGTAGTAGTGGCAGTAGTAGTAGTAACAGTAGTTGTTGTTGTTGAAGAATTAAGTGAGGATGAAGTTGTTGAAGTGGAAGAATCACTTGATGACATAACTTGCATCGTTGACGACACAGACGGCATCACTGGAAACACATCAACAGAACTGATACCATCGTAATAAACAACAGCTCCATTAGATTGAAGACACAGACTCGATCCTTTTGATGCAGCGGTATAAGACTTCCACACTTGCGTCCCAGTCTTGTCAAAGACGGCAATGTACCCATCCATTTGAAAGACCAAGTACGCGCTCGTAGATTTTACAGTGGTGGGTAAGCTCCATTCTTCATCTTTACCTCGCAGTAGTGAGATGCCATACCCTTGTGTTCCATCTAAGTCAGCCCTTGGAACAAATCAACAGAAAAGTAAAAAAACCCATACCCGTAAACCTCAAAGTTAACTCATCCGACTGTACAGCCTGGCACGCAAAAAGCACTTGCCCTTGCTTTACACACCGAGCATTACCGCCATGCACTTGCACAGCCGTTCCAATCTTTTCATTGCATTTCGGTTTTGGCTTTGACCACAAGATCTCACTGCCTCGAAGTACTTGTACGCCGCCATCTGCTTTTAGACAGTATGCGTTGGCTTTCTTTCGGTTGGACCAGCTTCGCCAGAGGACAGCGTCACGGTATCCGACTTTCAGACTGGTTCCGGTAAACTCGAGTCGTGCGTTTGGGTTGCGCGATTTCCAGGTGATGGGTGATCCGGGTTGAGTTAACCCTTGCGTGAGATATCCGTCGGCTGTAATGTTTGTTCAGCCGGTGAATCCTCATCAGACACGTTGCAAACACTCACGCGTCAATCCAAGGAAATAGTGGCCAACAGAAATACAGCTTCCCACGTCCAAGTTTTGCTTTGGAGTCAGGCAGACGGCTTCCACGTTACGTGAGCCGAGAAATCTGGTTTGGCCCCGCACGGATTTGCGACAGAGGCTTCCATCGACAGCATCGAAACCCTTCGGGACTTTTGATGCATGCGTTGA
The DNA here is from genome assembly GCA_025435555.1 of Chytriomyces cf. hyalinus JEL632. Lineage (NCBI taxonomy): Eukaryota > Fungi > Chytridiomycota > Chytridiomycetes > Chytridiales > Chytriomycetaceae > Chytriomyces > Chytriomyces cf. hyalinus JEL632. The sequence goes on along the minus strand of JAIWWG010000048.1, from coordinate 76,352 downwards.
AGAAAAAGACGTAACCAAGAGCAGAAGTAGTTGTAGCAGCATTTTCTGGGTTTCGTGTTGTCAGTTGTTGTGAAGGAAGGTCAAGACCTCTCTCAACTCACTCGCACAGGCAACACGGTTTGCTTCAAGGTTGTTTTTTTGGAATCTCGATGAATTCGTTTGCGCGTTGTCGGACTTTGAAGAGCTGTTCCGCTCGAGAAGCCAGGGGTCCGCCATTCACAACAAGGTTTGAAAATTATTTTATTCAAGCATCCACCAATCACAAAGACCCCTTCCTGCATCCATACTAGCTCCAAACGCGCTCAACCCCAGGGATAAGCACAGGGAAAATGTCGGATCCACTTCAACCAGAAAGGACACAGTGAAAAAAGTCCCTGCTGGCTCTCAATGAATCTTGCTCCCTCCCCTTATGCACAAAGATTGGGTCGGTCCATGAAAAGAACCGTACTCAATTAAACTTTGCTGTTCAGGCGGGGAGTGCCGCTTTTCCTTCCCTCACTTTTCTCAATCTCCACACACTCATTGATTTAGAATTCCCCACCACCTTATTTCAGTTGCGAATCCCATGGAAATTGCATTGCCATTGCTTGTCCGTCGAATCACCCGCTCTTTCTGCGTTCCCAGCGCCTGGAATCCGTCAAGTGAATGACACGAGGATTCAACAGAAATGCAACCGGAAACAGCAAAAAACAAAGAAGTGACAGCGGTACTGCGCAACAAAATGCAAGTCCACAGGAGCAAAACAGAAAATAAGTTGGATACGGGGCATCAATTTACGGCGAGGGTGGAAAACCGAAGAAAATCGAGGGTGAAGGAAAAGAGGATTGATATGCTCCCTAGTATGACCGCAACAAGTGTTGATTCAACTCTTGACATTGTTGGGATTATGGAAGGAGGGGGTTTGTTTGTGGTGATTGCGGCGGAAAGAGAATTCGGAGGGGAGGCTAGGGTCGAAAACGACGGGCTTTTCGAAAATCGACAGGAGAGAAATTCCAAAAGAATATTGCATGGGTCCTGAGTTCGAATGGCATTTCGAAGCGGTTTTATTCGTTTCTTTCGATGCGCCAAAAAGAATTGGTCGAGCGCTATTTCGACGACTGTTTTTGGATAAGATCGTGTATCCGTTTGATGGAAGGATCAGTTGTCAAGGCCATCGGATCAATCGTAATCGCTGGCTTGTACCTGAGAAAAACGTCAGTCAAACATTCACCGTAAAAACCAAAATGATTTCCATACCAAGGATCCCCCAACACTTTCCAAGTCCCAAAAATCCATTTCGAAGAAGTTCTCAAATCGGCCGAAGGAACTGTCCGTGTTTTAGGAGTTCCGACTAGAAACGATGAAGTTTCAAATGTCACAAGGTCAGGCTGCTGGTTCGCAAGCGGTCGTTTGGGATTTATTTTGAGGGTCTGAGAAGGGTCGAATGATGAAGCAATCCACATTCTTGTCACGTATGATACGGAAAAGAAGCCGACAGCGATGACGGGTAAGAATGCTGTTGTCGAAACTGTGCAAAAGAAGAAAAAAAAAAGATAAAAGCACACGGCGATGGAACATCCTATTGACTTACACATGAGCGCTAAAACTTTGGGAGGCATAATGAACGAAGACCAGGCCAGCGGCACTCCCACAGTGTGTGCAGCCAGATTGATCCACGATACATAACGAGCGGACGATACAAAATTAGAGACGGGCCCGTTGTACACGAGGACATTGACTGGAGCGTTATTTGCGTCTGTGGCCTTGATGTTGAGAGGGAGAATGTGGTGGGCGTGGAGCCTGTCCTGGGATTGAGGTGACGATGGAGTCGACTTTGACAAGACTGAAATCAGGCGCAGCCCATTTGGAGTTTGGGTTTGAAGGATGCGGGCTCGGCGGACGGCATGGATGGGGCGGATTGGTGACCAAAGAATATTGCGCATTTTTGTTCACAACTCCAAAACTTCACGAGACAACAAATGCACGTATTTATATTGATGACAAGCACGATCCAAAAGATGCAGTAACTCTACAGCTCCATAGTTCCAGAGTCCCAGACTGGCGTCTTTCTGTCGTACAAAACAAAGTTTCCATCGGGTTGAATGCACAAGTCTGTGCTGGGCACTTTCGAAGTGTCGGTCGACCACAGCGACGCGCCAGTGTTATCGTACAAAACAACGTTGCCGTCGTACTGGTACACAAAGTATTTTCCGTACGTCCCTGGCGACGCTGTGTCCCACTGCGGCTGGTCATCCGACATGCGGTACAGCACAAAGTTGCCGTCGTCTGAAAGCATATCAAGAGGAACAATGTTAGAAAGAGCCCCTCTTGTCCCACAACCAATTCATAATGTGGCTACCTTGCATAGTAACGCGGTAGTCTCCCGCCTGCATCGACTGACACGTCCGAATCAAACCACCTCGCTGCAAACACTGCACCTTCAAACCTTCCCAGTTCTTTTTCGTAATCGCGACTCTCGCTCCACATGATGCGGATTTTGGCTTCCAGACATTTCTCTCTTCGTTGTACAGTCCAAATGTGCCGTCTTGAAGGAGACAAAAGTGACTGGCGCTCTTTCCTTGCTTGTTGGCCGACCAGATTGTCTCTCCGCCGTCTGCCTCGTCGCTCATGATGGACAGCGTCGAGTTTTCCAAAAGTGTCAGCTCGGATCCTAACGGTCTGTTGTTGGTCCAAATGACTGGGTTTCCGACTCTTGCAATTCCTTCAACCAGCTCTCCAGTCTCTGCAAGTTAACAACAAAGCATGCGCTTTAACATGTGTGATATAAGCCATCAGGGTATAAACAGCACTCACGCGCGAAACCAATCAGAAACCGTCCAGCGCGCAAGCATTCGCCAAACATCATTGTCTCGTCACGCTCCATACACGAGGCCTCAATTCCATGAATCAAAGTCTCGGTGGCGTTAAACTGGCTTGTGCATTGTGGACGCAGATATGCTGCTCCAACAAACGCGGCTTGAGCAAGTGCAATTAGAAACAGCCTGTATGTGAGAGGGGAGTAAGAGATGAGGATTTGCATTCGTTCTGGCAGTAGTACATGTACGGGGAAGTTCGGCGTTTGGTTTTTTTTATTTTGTTTGGCGATCCTTGCTTCGCACTCTTCATTTTTTAAAACTGTAAATCCCTGTCCCCGCAAGATCGGCCAGGGGTCAATCCCTGCTTGTGGCACAAGCTTTTTTACGAACAATGCAAAACTTGTTCCCAGGGCATCCTGGATATCTGATGTTACTTATTAACCCTTGGTTGCCATCAACAACATGCAACGAACAACAAGAGAGATATAATTATCAAAACCGAAAGACGCTAAATACAAAGCACACCATCAAACGACACATTATCAAAACAAGTCCGTGGGATCCGCCTTCTCTCCAAACTCATTCTCCCGAAACTCTCCACAAATATCCCCAAACACGTCCGAAAGCCCTGTTCCGAGTTCCCTCGCGATATTCCGGAATGCACAAACATCTGCGGCACTCTCAACGCGAGTATCAACGCGTACTGGCGCAGCAAGTTGTAATGGGTTTGCTGTTTGAGGTCCATTGATGGATGCTCCCTCAGAGAGCACATCTCCCCTTAAACCCAACTCGGGCAGTTTGCTTGCGAGTTTTTTCTGTGGAGACGGAGTTGAGAACTGCTGCTGCCCCTGTTGAATTTCTCGCTGGCCAGAGGAGGGTCGTTGCACAGGTATTGAGCTCGGCGATCTTGGCACCAAAATGTGGACAGGATCCACCAATTCTTGGACGCTTAATTGCTTGCGTGATGATCGACCCGGTTTCAAAACAAGACTTGAAGAGCGAGCAAGCGGCGATAAACATGATGGCAGCAGTGAGGATGAAGTTGTTGGTAAACTGTTGGAGTGGGGAACATCAGTCATCGAGTAAGATCGACGACTGGAGGATCGCGTCAGCGGCATTGAGGGAGATGTTGTCGTCGAAGATGATATTAATGAGCATGCATGCGTTTTGGCGTGGTTAACGAGGCTGTTTTTTCTGGAGAAGGTCTTGCTGGATTGGAGGCATCCCTGCCAGTGACATTTGCAGGTTGTTGCTGTAGCAATGTGGTCGTGTGTGATATGTATCTGAAGATCGTGTGTGGATGCGAATGTGTGTGGGCAGGAAGTCCATTTGCAGGAGTATCCGCTGCTCTTGATGTTTGATGGCTCGGCGGATGCCGATGAGTAGTTACTGAGCATCCGTGTGATGGTACTTGACATGGTTACGCAAAAAGGCAAGCTCCGGTCTCCGCTCCATAAAATGAAGGCGACTGGGGCACCATCTTCCCCTTTTTATATTTAGTCGCTGTGCCAATGTCTGTGAGGGTTTTGGTGCGGGGATTGACAAAAATTGAACACATGTCCGCCTCCAAAAAGCAACGCCGGACATATCTTAGGTGGCGGTGTGGCTTCTCCGCAGGAACTGAGCTCACGTGGCAGTGTTTGAACAAGATTTATTGTGGCAAGTGCAGTGTGACAGTTGGACTGAACAGCCTTGCCAGAGCCCATCTTTTGACATGAAAGAGGACTCAACGAGGGCATTCGCGATGCATTAAAAATGCGTGCCAGGTACGCTGTCGAGATGGAACCTGAGAGAGTCTGTTTGTGTATGAACGGGATGCTAGAGTGAGATTGCCTCGCCAAACAAATCTCAACAAAATGTTCCGCAACTCAGCTCGGGCGTTCAAAGCAGCACCCAGCGCATTCGCAGCAGCCTCACCGGCAGCAGCACCGCGATTCGCACGGACCTCAGCTACCCCATCTCTCGCTGAATACCTGAAACAGTCGTCGAACTCTTCCTTCTCATCCGGCGCTTCATCCTCAACATCGTCGTCCTCATCCGGCGCATCTGCCGGAATGGGCTCGTCATCAACATTCAACTCTACTCCCTTTATCAACGCACATTCCACGGTAAGACCTGACACCTTTCGTTCCACTGTCTCGGGAAAAAGAGAAAAAAGAGAAATCTAACGGGAGCATCGATCACCAGTCATCTTCACTTGCATCAAGCATGCCTCTGGAATCTGGAATCACAGCAATTGGGCCATTCAGAGCACGAGGATTGCATGTATTCACCACTTGGGTCTTTGAAGACGATCGGTAAGTTTTTCTTCATCCCTTTTTCTCTTTGTTTTTCCTTTTCTTTCGTCCCCCGTTTTTTTTCCTTCTCCTTTTCCTCATTGTTATGGTTCTATCGATCCCTTATCACAGTTATTTATTTTATTTATTTATGGTTTATTTTCTTGCTTTTTAACACATGGTTCTCCACTCTCTCTTATTTTCTTCTCTTATTTATCTTCTCCCCTTTCTTCTACATCCATTTTCAACTTCTGCAACTCAAGAAAATAACTATCATTTCATCATTTTACTTCTCCCGTTTTACCTCCTCTTTTGATTCTCTCTTGTCTTAATCGTTAGTTGCTAGGATATAAATGAAGGCTGAAGCAATTTCTCTTCTCTTTTTCTCTCCCAACCACCGAACGATCTGCCTTTTTCTCCCCTTTATTTCGTTTGCTTAATATTTCCAGATCCTGATTTAGCTCACTGAATGTGTTTTCTTTTCTTTTGTCTTGTTTTCCTGACACCGCGTCTGGCCAACTTTTGTCACGTCCCATATTTTTCCCACTTCCAAACCACTCCATTCATCTGACTCCCTCCTTCGCGCTCTCGTCCACTCCCTGCCACATCTCCGATCCCATCTTCTCTCTCTCTTTTTTCCATGTGCCGCAACGCTGCTCTCCCCAACTGTCTTTCGTGAAGCTAGCAGGTAAACGAACCGAGGACTGACTTTTCCTATCTTTTACGCAGAGCCTAACCAGAAACCCTCTTCCCTATACCAATTCCCAGATAACACTTTTCCGAAGGGAACGATGTCTTGTTGTTGTTTTTTATCTCTAGGCATTGGCGCCGCGTCCATTTGTTTTTTGAGTGGAATAGATTCAGGCGAAAACTGGGTTCATGATGACGACGCGTTTTCACATTCACTTTATTCTCCTTCCATATCTCTCTTCGTTTTCGTGCTCGGCGATGAGGATAAATTGACAAAGCTTCCAAGTTCATTACCCAAATTTTACTCAACGATGCGATGCCTCGGTTGCATATTTTTATACAAAGTTTTACTGGCAACTTCATCGCTCTGTTCTCCTTCGCTTTTTGGTTTTGCTGTTTTTCGAAGATGCGGATGACGCGGACGATGACGATGACGATGATGATGACGATGATGAAGACGAAGAGCTCGAACTTGCATCATCCCCCTCCGAGTCACTGCTCGATGAATCCGACGATGACGACGACGATGAAGATGACGAATCCGAATCCGAGTCCGAATCCGATACAGCCGCCTTCTTTGTTTTCGCTTTCCTCCCCTTTTCCTTTGCTTCCAAAATTGAATCCGCAAGTCCCTTCTTTTCTCGCACAGATTCGTTTTCAACGTCTGCTTGGATACCCTTCAGTTTGTCGTTCATTTGCTTGTTGAGGAGTTGCGTTCGAGACGGTCTTGTTGCAAAGAGGCGTTGGCCGCTGCATTCGTAGCTGTAGTGGCCGTGGCTGAGGCATTTTTGGCAGCGCACGGTGCTCTTGTTGGTGCTGGTAGCCGTGGAGCCGCGTCCTCGGATCTGGGAGAGGGACAGCACGGGTGCATTGTTCATTGCTTGTGTGTGTCTTTTTTCTCGAATTTAAAAAATTATTAAATTATTGGGAGTCTGTGAAGTTTTACCAAAGACTCTCTTCGTTGTTTTCTTGCCCAATGGAAGACAAAATCAAAATACACAAATGGAAGAAATAAACTAAAACAATGAAACCAATATCCTGGTTTGTATCATCTCAGATAATCCCATTTAGTACTTGATGAGGTGTGGGGCCTGTCCCTTGGACAAGGCGAAGGAAGCGTTGAGGTAAGCCTTGAGGAGAGGAGTCTTCTTGACGGCAGCGATGATGGCAGCGTCCACAGATTTCTGGTCAGCAACACGGGCAGCGTCAACAGTCTTCTTCTATAAAATGGACCCGAGTCAGTTGGTTTGAAAAATCACGCGATTTTCCCATATTCGAAAACACTCACAACAGAGGCATCAAAGAGAGCAGCGTCAGTAGCCTTGGATTTGGCCTCCTTTCCAGCCTTGAAGTAGGCATCGTTAACGGTGGCTGGGATCTTGACCTTGCTAATGTCCACCTTGGCGGAGGTGGCAATGACAAAGGCCTGGTTGACTCTTCTCAGTGGCACACCGTTGATCTTGAATGGTCCAGACACAAGCAACAGACCAGAGTCAAGAGTCTTCAAGAACACAACACGCTTTCCAGCGAAACGTCCAGCAACGAGGATCAACACAGTTCCTGGGGTGATGCTGGAGCGGGTGACAGCTGGGCGGATAGTCTTGCGGGTGACCTTGTTCTTTGGCACATCCTCAGCTGGGTAGAACTTGGCAATGCGCTGAACTGGGACGGTACGGGAACCTCCGTTCTTGGCACCACCAACCTTCTTGACGAGGGTCTGTGCTGGGGCAGCCTGCTTAGCAGAGGCAGCCTTCTTGCGGTTGAAGAGACCCTTGTTCTTGAAGGCAGCGGAACGGGAGAGGGTAGCAACTCCTGGGATGAGGGCAGGGTTCTTGGTCATCTGTTATTTTTTTTTTTTGAAGGAGTGGGTTCGAGGTAAGCGGTAGATTCTCCTCATTCATTCGAGTGATTGCAGGTATAGATATGTCGGAGACGGATAGAATTCGATTCGCATGCTAATGTGTGTTTCGGCGTAGTTGAAGATTCGTCCATTCGCTTCCCTCAAGTATCCCACTTCGACCCATCCTCACCACAACACCCCACCATCCCGTCCTCTCTTTCCGTGCATTGATTCGAATACGCTTAATGAAATGATGCTGCTGAGGCTCTGATGCGCCGTGATGGATTGCTGGCGCAGGGTGGTTGAGGCACATGCTGATTCGTACCTTCTTGATTTTTCCAACTGAAGAAAGACCGTCAACAACCCTCATTGAAATGGATAAAACCCAACAACACGCTTGAACCACACTTCTGGCATGGAGCGCAGCGTAAGAACTCTCGCATTACTCTGCAAAGAGATGGAAAGAAACGTGATGCATCTCAGGAAAAAGGGTGACAGTGGATCTGCTTCGATGCACAAGATGTGTTTATTGCTGTCAGGTTCTCAGTCCCACTTCTTCAACAGACCCATACGCCAGGTTGCGTACACTGTAATGAAACACAGAATCACAATCCATATCCAAAAGTAAAACACGCCTATTTTCCCATCAAAACAAAACAAAAACAAGAATGAGAAACACCGAAACCCAACAACCGACAGAATGAACAACATGACTAACCAATTTCGTTCGAGAGTTCTGGGAAATACGTGAAATTCATGCCGAAATAACCCGCCACGAACGTGATTGGCAGGAAAATGGCTGACATGACCGGCAACAGTTTCATGCTCTCGTTCGTTTGGAACGAGATTGTGTTGAACGTCTGAAATGATTCATTCGTCAGATGCATCTCCAAAACATCAAACATCCATAAAAAAGCGCCATCGAAAGAATCTCACCAAATCAATCAGTCCAAATGCCGTCGTGTCGATCGCGCTCAGTTCTTCAAGAACAGTCATGCAGTGGTCCAACACGTCACGGAAATACAGTTTGCTCACTTCAGAGATGATAATGTCATGCCGGTTTTCATGAGACCCACTTCGAGTGCTACTCCCACTGCTTCGAAGCGGATCCGCGTCTCGGAGGTGCATGATGAGACTTTCAGTTGGCAGCAGTTTTCGTTGGATCAATGCAATTTCTTTTTGCATGAGATACAGCGCTGATTTGGAGAAGAAGTGAAACTGGTGAACATGAAAAATTATAGAACACGTAAAATGAAAAACTTCAACTCCCTCCGAAATACATACTTTTGATGTACGCCGACTTTGGCTTCAAAAGCACTCAATCCTGCAACAGGGAAATATGCTGCTCGTAAAAATCAACCACCTCAAAATACGAATCCACAATCCCATCCACGAGCGCATGCACCAACAAACTCGCGTCGCCAAGTTTACGCAATTGCGTGAGTCGGGACGGGTTATTTGTTCGTTTGATATCTGCAAGTGCTGTCGAGAGTGGTTGCGCTTTATGTTTCGATCCCGAGAACTGGGTGGTCGAGAGCGGTGGAGTTGCTTGCGGATGTGTGGAAGGGCTTCCGTGCAGGATTTCGCAGATTTTGTCGGTAATGTGTCTTCCGGAGCATTCAAACATGGACAGAACCATGTTCCCTGGGAGCAGGAAAATGCTGCATTCATCGAGGGACGCGTCTGGACGTGGGAGTTGTTCGGATTCTGTTGCAGTAAGTGTGGTTGTTTGTTGCAGCATTTCAGAGTGGCCCGAGAAGAGACACGGGCCGAGTTTGTCGCTAGTGTTCGATGTACTTTGGCGTGTTGTTTCAGTAATGGAACGATCATGCTGACGTATATGAGTTGCCAATAAAAGTCGGCTTTCATACGCTGCGGAGGATGCATAACATCTTCGACTGCCAGAGGATGCACCTCTATTCGTTGGCAGACAGTTTCAGTAGAACTGATCGACAAGAAGAAAATAAGGACCGCCCACCGAAACAGACTGCAAGGATTCTCAACACCTCCGTAGTAAACCCACTGACATTGATCCATCGAACGGATGAGTGCGAAGGACGCGGCAGTTTGAGCGCTTCTTCCAGCGAGAGCGGGTTAAGTACAACTGCAGAGATGGAGTCTGCAATGGGACACTGCGCGAATCAGATCACACAGCTCTAAACAACACGCACACAGTCAGTTATCTTACCGTGATTGTAATCAATCAAGCTGATCTCGCAGTGGGTTCCGTCGGAAGCAACGGCGCCTCCCGCCTCAATCAGCCAGCCAGGTTCGATACCGGGTGCGGCGCCACGCGAGTGCCTCCGCTTTTGCTGTTGCTGATGGCTGACGACTTTGGCGGCATTGTAAACGCGTTGGATTTGTTGAGGCGATGGATCAAAATGAACAAGGCAGGCAGTTTCACTTCCAAGTTTCCTTCGCGCTCGCAACACTGAGCATTATGAACAGAATCTGTCTATCTACCCTCCTATTAGCTGCGGCTGCTTATGCGCGGCAGAAGATTGACGTCATGAGCAAAAGTATTGCAATCACTCACGTCAACAAACAATAAATGAAGCAAAACCACCCCCCACCAATGCAACTCATACTCAATCTAACCTCTCACACAAAAAGTACACACACCAGATGAAATTGTAAAAGCCTTCTGCACAATACCGCCCATACACCAGCAAGCTGCCAAACTCACCCATACCGTTCCTGAAACAGTACTACGTCTCACCCGCGTCGGACGGCGAATCGAATCAGAAACTGCTTCAATGGCACGAATTGGCAACTTCTTATACCAGACTTGTCCGATATGTCCAACCAATATGTCTCCGCCTCAATCAAGCTCGCAAAATGCCCACCACCCAATGCCATCATTCCATCGCCCAGCCAGAAATGTCCGGAATCGGCATATCGACATTTAAAAAGTGCCCCACCCACAGCATCTTCTTGTCCACGAAATCAGTCTGGGGGACGATACAATGGCGGCTCCAGAGACGCTGGTTATGAGACTCCAAGGATAATTTAATGTAGCGATAAACGAATATCAGTTGCGATACGACTCCCTCTGGAGACGGGATTGACTGGTACAGTTTTCCGTAAATTTGTAAATCTCATCACACAGGAGCCGCGCGATTGCAAAACTCCAACGTCCCAAACCAAGTCTCACCACAAATCCACAATCAGCAATGCCCAAAAGCATGGACCTCTGTGCGCGACTGTGGGCCTTGACAAAAGACGGCAGCTAACCTCGGCATGAAGGACAAGATCAACAGCTAACTTCCCTCCTGATTCACGCAATTGCTTTTCGTGTTTCAGTTCTAAGCACATCGTCACTTGCTTGCTCAGACTCTCATGACAATATTTAAACAACGTCGTCGATACTTAAAAATATATCCAACAAACAAAAAGACACCTTGCTGGGAATGAGTGAGTGAGTGAGTGAGTGAGTGAGTGAGTGACTCTAAAATTTAATTTAAAATCCCAAATTGATGGAAAACAAATTGCAATGAAGCGACTCCAACACTTTCTGGCTCTTGCTGCTCTTGCTGGCTTTGCAACCGCCGCGCAGACCCTCGATGTTACGAACCAGGCAGCGATCCTTGCTGCTGCAAAGGCTGCTACCCCGTATCTGAAGAAGGTGCGCCCCCCCCCCCCCCCCCCCCCCCCCCATTTGTTGACTGATTGTCTTGTTGCTGTCCACTCTGTTGTCTTATCTACACTGTTGTCTACTAGCTGCCTGCGTACTAACTACTCATTCGCTTGCTCAACAGCACTTTGACGGTAACGTCGGTGGAGTCGTCAACAACAACGGCATTGGCGCCTGGCTAGAGCAATACGGCGATAAGCGATACGTCGTGCAATGGCATGAATCCGGCATGTACTGGGATGTGAGTTACACATCCATTCACTCATGCACAGTTACAAATCAGTCTAAATTTTACCGGGGCAACAAAACAGCTGTTTTACACGTACTACTCATACACGGGAGACGGGCAGTACAATGCATGGGTCGACAAGAACGTGCAACTGTCTTTGGGAGACTATAACGGCCAGATGGGTTTCCTTGATCAAATGTCGGCAATCTCTGGTCGTTGGAATGATGATATTGGATGGTGGGGCATTGCGAGTTGAGTTGTTTGTTTTCACCTGTATTGCAAGCGTGCGAACCGTTTTGACTTAAACAAACCAAACAGTGATCTCGGCCGCGGAGGGTTCTATTGGAGGAATCGTTGCACCGGGAGACATTTCTGAAGGACATAACCCGAAATACGTGGATGTTGGCTCAGCAACGCACTCCCAAATGTTTGAGAATTGGGAGACTGGATGTGGTGGAGGAATCTTTTGGTGAGAATTCAAATCATTCCATGGTCGCTAGTAGCACCAACTTTCTAAACAAAATGCGAAAATAGGGCTAGAGACCGGTCTGCCAAAAAGGAAAGCGACCGCTACTACAAATCCGCCATTACCAATGCCCAGCATGTTGAAATGAGTGCACGGTTGATGGTTCTGACTGGGGACAAAAAGTACCAAACCGCGTTTGATCAAGTGTACGACTGGACCATGACACATCTCGCGGACCAAGCAACGTACGCCGTGTACGATGGTTTGGACAACAGAAGCTGCATGAAAGACTCGAAGCAGTATTCGTATTACTCAGGCGAGTTGCTGGCTGGGCTTGCAATCATGTACAAGGCTACTCAAACGCAAAAGTATCTGGACGAGGCCAACAAGCACTTTTTGCACATTTCCTCCGCTTTTACTAGAAACAGTTGAGTTTTCTTCTCTTTCTCTCAAAGCTACTCTGCGCGCGTTCTAAAAACGCCATGTTATTCACAGGTGTCCTTTACGATCCCCAATGCGACCTCGAAAAGTGCAAGCAACCCACTGGGTTCCTGTGGGCCATTTACAAATCCTTTTCCGTGTTTTACGAAGTGGCATCCGCCGACAACAAGGCCCAAATCACATCCATCATGCAAGCCAGTGCCAACGACGTCTTCAAGAACTGCGATTCAGACTGGAACTGCATCCGCCAACTCAGCGCCGACACCGATTTCACTCTCTGGGACGGTACAAACGTGCGAGACCAGTTTGAAACGGTTGCCATGCTCAACTCGTTGGCAGTCATGTCTGGCGCCAAAATCACTCAACGCAAACAAGACACGACCCCGGCTCCCGCTACACCAGCCGCGTCCGCCAAAAAGGAGAACTCTGGTTCCAACACGCTCATGTATGCTGGGATTGGTGGCGGTGTTGGGCTGTTGATTTTGATTGCAGCAATTTCCGTGTGCTACTCTCGTGGAAAGAAGCGGTCCAAGGAACAGCGTGAGCACGAGCTGTCTCGCCGGATCCACGACGATGCCACTTTGAATCGTACACGCGTTGGGCGGAACGAGGATTTGCAGGCTGGACCTCAGATGAATCAGCGGAATGGGTCATTGAAGCATGACGCGTCACTCCATGAACAGACTTGGCAGAAAGAGTATGACCAGCGTCCTCCTCAGCAATACCAGCCACAGCAGTTTCAGTACCAACAACAGCAGCAGCAGCCGTATGGAGCGCAGCAGTTTCAACCACAACAGTTTCAACCGCAGCAATTCCAGGGTCAGCAGTTCCAGGGACAGCAGTTCCAGGGACAGCAGTTCCACCAGCCGCCGCCTCAGTTCCACCAGCCGCCACCACAACAAGCACAACAACCATATCAAGAGTACGCGTACGCACCACGCGGGTAGAAGATGAAGAGTACAATGTATAGCGACAGTTGAAATAAAAGAAGTCATAAAAATAAGTGAATAAATGAAATAGAGAGTCAAGCAAGAAGATACATAAAATGGAGCTCTATAAATTACCAACACAGACGGCTGCCATGAGCACACTGTGCATTTAAATCAATGTTGACACCCAAGTCGCCCGACCAGCTGGCTGTTTGGCCGCTCTAAAATATAAAATCTCATTTGCATAAATATTGTTTAATCAACAACAAAGACAGACCAATGCAGTCGTTGCTTGTTCTTGCTCTTGCTCTCGTCGCAGATGCTGCACAGACATTGGACGTTACGAACCAACCCGCTGTGCTGGCAGCGATGAAGGCGGCAATGCCAGGACTCGCTGTCGTGAGTGTGCTTGCGACCCATCCATCTGATCTCACCACCCCACTCTATCACCCACAGTACTACAACCAGAGCGTCGGCGGTGTCGACAACTTCAACCAGATGGGCGCTTGGATCGAACAGTACGATGACACACACCACGTTGTCCAGTGGCACGAGAGCGGCATGTACTGGGGGGTGAGCAACGGAAGCAGCCCGATCCCAACCCGTCTCTATCAACTAAAACAACTCTTGCGCAGTTCTTTTACGAATACGTGGCCCTCACTGGAGACATATCCTGGCTTAACTTTGTCGACTCCAACATTCAACTCGCGTTAAGCAATTACAATGGCAAAACCGCATTCCTTGATCAAAGTTCTGCTATCTCTGGGCGCTGGAACGATGATATTGGGTGGTGGGGATTAGCATGTATGTACATCTCTGTCTTTATATGGGATGCAGGGGTACTTAAAAACAAAGTGGGCTTTTGGTAGTGATGACAGCCGCTGAGGCCATGCCATCCGGCAAAGTGGCCGCCTTCAACGTTCAAGACGGCGCAAACCCAACGTATCTCTCCGTCGCCGATGCCACGCATGCGCAAATGTACGAAAACTGGGACGCCAATTGTGGAGGAGGAATCTTTTGGTGAGTCCGTCACTCTGAAAAGTGTCTTTCCACTCACACTCAAAAACTTCATTCAAGGTCCAGAAACCGAAACGCTGCCAAACCAACAGATGCAAACTACAAATCCGCCATTACAAACGCGCAGCATGTAGATCTCAGTGCTCGTCTGCTCGCAAGTACCGGCGATAAGAAGCACCAGCAGCTCTTTGACCAAGTGTACGACTGGATGAAGACGGCGCTTATTAATCCCAGCACGTATGAGGTTTCGGATGGAGTTGACAACCGTGACTGTAGCAAGAGTCCGTTGCAGGTACCCCGATTCGTCTTTTTTTTTTTTTGTTAACTCCGGTTCACTGACGCGGAATGCGCCTTTTGTAGTTTTCGTACCACAGTGGTGAACTTCTCGCCGCTACTGCACTCATGTTCAAGGCAACGAATCAGCCAAAGTACTTGGAAGAAGCGCACAAGCACTTTGCCCACATTTTCCAAATGTTTACCAAAGACAGTTGAGTGTCCCTCATCTTGCCTACCCAGTTCATTCCCCCCCACACACACATCCACTTAACTTCCAACCTCTGAATTTAGATGTCCTGTACGATCCTCAATGTGAAGTCGGTTGTGGAAAGTCCTCCTTCGGGCCAACCGGATACAACTGGGCAGTGTACAAGGGTCTTGCCAACCTCTACGCAGTCACTGACCAAGGTCCCGTCAAGACGCAGATTATTGCCATCATGCAGGCCACGGGTACTCAAGTTCTTCAGACGTGTGATTCCAAGTGGATGTGTATCCGCAAACTGGACGACAGTTGAGTTGAAATAATGGCTTGTTATCATTTACTCAAATCGCACACATTTCTCAACCCGTTTTGTTTTCTTTTTATTTGCAGAAACGGACTTTACACTCTGGGATGGAACCAACGTTCGTGACCAATTCGAAGTCATGTCCTTCCTAAACGCCGCTGCCATCATCTCCGGCATGAGCATCAAATCCATCGTTCAAGACACAACCCCAGCCGCACCCCAAGTCCCAGTGTCTCCACAATCTGGCGGAAACGGTGGCAGCAGCAACACACCCAAAGCCCAATCCCCCAACGGCGACACGAAAAGTGGAAATTCAAACAGCAGCGGTAGCAACAACACCATGTTGTATGCAGGAATCGGTGGCGGTGCGGTTGCGTTGTTGATTATTTTGGGCGCCATTGCGTTTTGCTACGTTCGTGCCAAGAAGCGAAACGTGGCGCGTCAACAGATGCAGCAAGGACAAATGATGTCCGAGAAATCTAATTATCCGGAAGACCGCAGTTACTCGCGTACGGGTCCACAAAACTACCCATCTCAAGGACGGGACCAGTATGCTGGTTCTCGAGGCAGCAATGGTTCCCCACGTGACCAGTATGCTGGCGGTGCAGCTGCTGGTCGTGGTCAAGACGTGCGCGACAACATCAGAAGCAATGGATCCCCGAAAAATCAAAGAGGCTATGAGTCGCGTGAACGTGATGGAAACCGTCAGCAGCAGCAACAGCCACAGGAATACAACCGTGAAGGCAGAAGCAACAGACAAGAATACAGCAGAGAAGCTAGAGGTGGTGGTGGTGGTGGTGGTGGTGGTGGTGGTGAGAGGCAAGAATACAGTCGAGAAGCAAGGGGCGGGGGTAGACAAGAACAATCACGGGAGCCAAGAAACGGTGGTGGTGGTGGTGGTGGCAGACAAGGCCGTGGAGAGTACGAGCGACGCCCACGAAACTAAAAGCCAGTTTGCCGCACTGAAGTTTCAGTCTCACTCCTTCTCGTTTTTGTTTTTTTTTGGCCTTTTTTCCTTGTCACGCTCGCTGCGTGTTGTACGTTTTGTTTTTAAAAAAGTGGTTGTTCCGAATTAAAATACCGTGTTTAGACAAATTGGCAACATATCGGTAATTCTAACCAGCACTGTTTTCGCCATGTCATGCTTCGGATCCAGATGCTCCTCGGGAAGCGTGGATGGATGGATGGATGGATGGATGGAGAGAAAGAGGAGGCGCATCAAATGCGTTCAAATTGATTTGTGCCTCTCAATTTCGGCGCCACAATTTTTCCGTTCTAAATATACTTTTTCCAACCAAGCTTGGCACAAACTATTCAATCAACGCAATAACAAAAAGAAACCTTCCCAAAAACAAACAACATGCATTCCCTCCTTCTCACCCTCCTCGCAGGAACATGTCTAGCACAACAACAACCGCAACTCGACCTCACAAACGAAGACGCCATCCTCAAGGCCGCAAAAGCCGCCGTCTGGCCTCTCCGCATGTTCTTTGACGAAAACACACACTCCAACGGTGCCTGGATCGAGCAATGGGACGACGGCTCCTGGAACGTGCAATGGCACGAAAGCGGTGAATACTGGTCCCTGTTTTACGAGTACATGCTGCACAGCGGGGATGCTTCGTATTTGGACTGGGTTGATAAGAATATGCAGCTTTCTGCCGGGTCGCATGCAGACTTTTTGGATGGAATGAACCCGTTCTTGGAGACTGCTGGGAGATGGAATGATGATATTGGGTGGTGGGGTATTGCCAGTTGAGTTTTGTTCTTGCCGTTGCTCTTTTATTTTTTTGGGACACACGTGGCGCTTAACCAAACACAAAACCAGCTATGGCAGCGACAGAAGCATTCGGAAAATCCGCCATCGTTGCCAAAAACAACCTCCAACAAGATTTTAACCCGACATACTTTGACTTGACCAACAACACGTTTGAAGAAATCTGGATGGGC
Organism: Chytriomyces cf. hyalinus JEL632; assembly: GCA_025435555.1. NCBI lineage: Eukaryota > Fungi > Chytridiomycota > Chytridiomycetes > Chytridiales > Chytriomycetaceae > Chytriomyces > Chytriomyces cf. hyalinus JEL632. The sequence goes on along the minus strand of JAIWWG010000048.1, from coordinate 59,303 downwards.
TGGAACACGACTTTTTGTAACGGTGGTATCTGGTGGAGTCGTTCCCGCACAGTTGGGACGGATGCGCAAAAGTTTTACAAGTCTACCATTACGAATGTGGAAGAGATGGAGTTGGGCGCGAGGTTGTTTGCGTTGACTGGCGTTGCTGTTTATAAGGAACGCGTGGATGAGATTTACGCGTGGTTGAAGAGCTCGGGGCTTCTTGCGGCAGACTTTACGTTGTATGATGGTCTGGATTCTCGCGACTGCAGCATCAATAGTGCCGTGTATTCGTACCATGCCGGTTGTCTTTTGGCGGCACTGTCGTTCATGTACCAGGTGAGTTGCATTCCCGCATTGGTGGCCAATAGTAACCAATCTCCCAAAAAGTCCACCAAAAACACAGCCTACATCAACGACGCACACAAACTCTTTGACGCCATCAAACGCCAATTTGTCGACTCCAACAGCATCCTTTCAATTGAACCCAGCTGCGCAGGCACAACTTGCCAAAAGAGCCCGCACGGATACTCGTGGGCCGTGTATCGCGGGCTGGGCAACTTGTTTGCGTATTCTCCTGACGCTGCTGTAAAGTCGTCTGTTTCTAGCATTATTCGCGCGTCAGCGGCAAAGAACTTTGCGGGTTGTGATTCAAACTGGTATTGTATTCGTAACATGCCTGTTGGTGAGTGATTGCTTTGTTATCACATTTGATGAGTGACTCTACCGAGAATAAATGATTGCTAATCCTTTTATACATCGACTTAGGGACCGCATTCACTCTGCAGAACGGCACAAACGTGCGCGACCAGTTTGAAACAGTGGCCATTTTGTAAGCGCTCGTCTCATGAATGAACAATTGCTAAACTGGATAATCTGTTTCCCAGGAACGCGCTGTCAGTTGTGAATGGCGGGGCTGCGGCAGTGGCAGCACCAGGAGCTACTCAGGGAGTTTCGAACGACAAAGGATCGAGTGCGGCTGTTGCAAGCCAGACGGGTTCTTCCAAATCAGCTGCGTTCAAGTTCAACGCGGCATTTCTTCTTCAAGTAGTTGTGTACCTTCTTGTTTAGATGGTTCTTCATCACTCTCTGCATTGACTGTCTCCTCACATTTTCTTGGTTCAAAAACGTGTTCAAATATCACAAATAAATAAAATAAAAATAATAAATAAATGACCCAAAAAAGAAGCAAAATAGCTGCTACTCACTATCGCAACTCACACTCACACCACTCACAGGTTGGGTGTTTGGTAAAAATGTTCGTGTTGAACCTTTTCTTTGAGTCACTCAATCCGAAACTAAAAAAAAATCATGAAGAGCGGGATCGTACTCGCCCTTGTCGCCACTGCCGCCGCACAGCAGAGCATCGACCTTGCATCAAAGGGTACCCCCTTCCCCATCCTTACTACAGAAACCACACCCACTAACACTTCAACCCCAGACGCTGTCCTCAAAGCCGCCAAAGCCGCCACATGGCCGCTCCGAATGTTCTACGATGCCAACAAGCAGTCCCGCGGTGCATGGATCGAGCAATTCGACGACGGCAAATGGAACGTTCAATGGCACGAGAGCGGCGAATACTGGGGCATGTTTTACCGGTACATGCAGTACAGCGGAGATAACGCATACTTGGACTGGGTTGACACGGAGATGCAACTGTCTGTCGGTGGAAACACGGACTTTCTCGACGGCATGAATCCCATCTTGGAGATTTCGGGCAGGTGGAACGATGATATTGGGTGGTGGGGGCTATCGACCATGACTGCTGCGGAAACGTTTGGGATGAAGGCTGTGGTGGCGCCCAAGAACTTGTCCCCCGGATACAACCCGACGTATTTTGAGCTGTCAAAGAACACCTTTGATGAGATTTATATGCAGTGGGAGGCGCAGTGTGGTGGAGGAATCTTCTGGTGCGTTTTTGTCCTGTTCACCCACCCCTTCAACACTTTCCTTTCACTAAATGCATTCCAAAAAAAAAAAACAAACAGGAGTCGCTCCCGAACCAGCGGAACAGAGAACCAAAGATACTACAAATCAACCATTACAAACGTTGAAGAAATGGAACTCGGTGCCCGTCTGTTTGCCCTCACCGGAGACGCTTCCTACAAAACCAAAGTCGACCAAATCTACGCCTGGTTGAAATCATCAGGCCTCATTACTTCAGACTACACAATCTATGACGGAGTCGATGTACGCACGTGTGCGGCCCCCAACAAGGAAGTTTACTCGTACCACTCGGGTCCGCTGTTGTCTGCGCTTGCGACCATGTACAGAATCACAAAAGATGCCACGTATTTGGCGGAAGGAAACAAAGTGTACAATGCGGTGGTGAAAAACTTTGTTTCTCCCACGGACAATACTTTGAGTGTGGAGCCAATGTGTACTACTGGAAGTTGCAAGAGTCCACACGGGTATGCATGGCCAGTTCTTACTGGTATGGCGGATTGGTACACTGCGACAACCGACGATACAGTTCGATCATCGATTGAAAAAGTTCTTCGGGCCACGGGAGCCAAGAATTTCCAGGGATGTGATTCCAACTGGTACTGCATTCGAAACTTGCCCGCAGGTATGTAGTGTGACTCTGCTTGGTATTCAGAGGAAACAAACTGACTGTACATCATAATTCATTTCTAGCCACTGCATTCACGCTTAAAAACGGAACCAACCCAAGAGACCAATTCGACACTGTATCCATCTTGAATGCACTGGCAGTAGTAAATGGTAACGCCCTTCAGCGAGGTGGTGGTGGAAACCAAAACGCGGGTTCGGGAGTTCCTGCGGCGACGGTGACCCCGTCGAAGGGAGGAGCAATGTCTTGGGCGTCGATACCTGTTGGACTTGTCTCGTTTGCATTGGCAATGGTGTTGTAGTAACGCGTGGTCGCTGTTTTATGTTGATTTTCTCATTTTTGTTATTTTCCTTCTTCTTTCTTCTGTGGGTCTTGACAATACACGCTGGGGGGGATGCAGCCTCATTGGACGTGTCTCCACACAAGCTTGAACAACAAAACTTGTGAAAAAAATGCACCAAGTCGTCTTCCGCAAAGCCAACGTCATCTCGCTCGACAGCAGCCCAGACCCTCAACCCACAAGCGGAACAGTCCGTATCCGCGTCAAAGCATTCGGCATCAACTTTGCCGACATTGTAAGTTCCCCATTCCAGATACACACATGTTGAGAAGTAACATCAACTTTGATAGATGATGCGGACGGGCAATTACGGCGACGCTCCACCGTTCCCGAATGTCGCTGGATACGAAGTCAGCGGTGTTGTCGATGCTGTTGGCGAGAATGTGACGCAGGACTGGATCGGCGCCCGCGTGGCTGCTTTGACCAAGTTTGGCGGGTAACATCCACCCCCCCCCACATTCGAGAGATTTGCTAAGAGATGTGAGATATGTATAGGTACTCGGATGTTGTCGTTGTGCCGCTCGACCAGCTCATCCGAGTCCCTGAAAACCTTTCATTCATTGACGCTGCTTCGATTCCTGTCGTGTATCTGACTGCATGGATGCTTCTTGTGCATTTGGGATCCATCAAAAAGGGCGAAGTTCTTGTCATTCAGAATGCGGTGCGTCTATACACCAACAAACAACCAAACACTCATCCATAAATAAACAAAACCAAAAAAAGGGCGGCGGAGTAGGTCTCGCAGCAATCGACATTGCCCTCCACAAAGGCGCAACAACAATCGGAACCGCTTCCGCCGCAAAACACAGCTTCCTCAAATCCCGCGGCCTCCACCACGCCATCGATTACCGCACTCAAGACTTTGTCACTGAAATCAAACGCATCACAAACAACAAGGGCGCAGATTTAATTATCGATCCAATTGGCGGCCGTGAATCGTGGAACAAGAATTTCGCCAGTTTGAGAAGAGGCGGGCGGTTGGGATTTTTTGGGGCGAGTAGTATGATGGAAACTTTGAAAGGACAGACGGGGTTGATTGCGCTTGTGGTTGCGTGGATTAAAGTGGCGTTTAGTATGATCTTGGGGGCGCCAAAGTGGTCTCCGATCAACTTGATGGATGAGAATAAGGCCGTGTTCGGAGTGAATCTTGCGCGCATGTTTGAAGATAAGGAGCCTGTTGTGGATTGGTTCAAGACGTAAGTTTGTTTTTTCTGTTCAACCCAATTTCAACTGTCCATGCTCATTCGAGATGTGGGGCGCCGTAGGATCATGGACGGGACGCAAGAAGGATGGGTGAGACCGCACGTGGACTGTGTACTTGAAATGGCCAACGTGGAGAAGGCTCATTTCTTGCTGGAAGAGCGCAAGACGACTGGCAAGGTTGTCATTGTTGTGGACGCCAAAGACGTGGCGCATGACTTGTCAAAGTACAAGTTTGTTCAGTAGCGACCTTTCGTAGCGATCTTTCTTTTGTTTTGAAAGAAAGTGCATGCAATAAAAACATATGTGAATTTGGAAATATTGTTAATACAACGCGCTTGTGAAAGAGATTTGTTTCAAACAAGGGGGTGCGAGCAACAACCAGCAAATGACCTCAGGCGATGATGATATCAGCGGCATCGAGATGCTTGACCTCGATGTTGACTCTTCCATAAAGAAGGACGAAGTCAGCGAGACAAATGAAATGGTGAGCATCAACTTTGCTTTCCGCCAACTGGCCTCATCATATCAAACATCTAATTAAAACACCAGTTTGCATCTCATCTAAGAAACTTGATTCTGAAGCATCCAGACGCACCTGGTTTCCTTGTAGGTAAGTGTCAGACGCAACCTCACAAGCCGCACCGAAACTAAAAAGCTCCCTTCTCCCAACAACAACAAACAAACTAGAAAGCGCACTGCACCAACCAAACTCGCTCCCATCCGCAATCGATATCCTCTTCTTTACGATCCCTCTCGAAAAAATCGAACGCCCGATTGAACATTTGCTCGCAAGCGACAACACCACCAGTACAGAAGTTGCACGTGTCATGAAAGTTAATTGCGACTCTGGAGTCATGGATGAGATTTTGGGTAGTGTGAAGGATGGGTTTGTGGAGTGGGGGTTTGTGGAGAAGGCGGTTGGTGTGGAATCGAGGGAGGTGGGGACGATTGTATTTGCGCTTGGTGAGGTTTACCCCGCTTCGTATGATGTAATTGTGTCTAGTACTAATTAATGAATCTTTTTATTTGGGAATGGCTTTGAATTAAGGTTCCGGGGGCCATGAATTGTGCGCTCGAATTGCGCAGGATTTTGGGTTGCTGCATTTGAGCATGCAAAACCTCGCTGACTTGGACGAAAAAGAGGAAGCGAGTGAAACTGACGCGTCCCCAGAAATTGAAGCTTTGGATCTCGCCGAAATTAATCGTAACTGTCCTGTCCTGTTTTTCTTTTTTCTTTTTTGCGGTACTCTCATGCTTAAACCCTTTGACATTTGTCGTGGTCTTAAGCAAACCTGGCGAGTGAACCTGACGGTTTTGAAAGTTCGCCGGAGGCGCCTGGCAGTACCATCGAAACTGCAGATGTTCAAGTCAAAGTCCCAGAAACGCGTTCATGTGTTGAAGGAGGTGCTCTGCAGGAAGAGCTGCCCCATCCAATTGAATGCATCAAATTACTGGATCCCGTGGTTGTAGCCGAGATTCTTGAACCCGAGGATTTTAGTTTGAGCTATACTCTGATGGATACCCAGACCGAGGAAGGGAAATGCGAGTCTCGAGATACGGCCATCATCGCAACCACAGTCGCTTCAGCTGCAAGACCTCATAACCATTCTGCAGTACAATTTATATATGTGATCTCATCTGTTCTTGTCGCTTTAATCGCAGCTTTACTGTTTTATATGCTCTGAAATTCATACACTCGCTTTGGAAGTATGAAGAACTGAATATATCTACGCATACTCAATCACGACTCCTTTCCCATCTTCGCAAGTTACTCTCAGTGGAGGCAGAGGCGCGTTGGATTCAATTGATATGTCCGTATCTCTTGCAATCACGGAACTCACAACGTTCCGGTTTTGACTCAGCCGCACGCTTGCAACGATTGTTGATGCAGCTACAATTGATTTTGCTTTTGATTCTCTTCCAGTAGCAGGAACTTCGGTCGTGTCTTCAGTCGTGCTCTGGACGGTGTGATTCGCCGCGCGACTCGGCTCATGCGTCCGTCGGGACATGGACCCCATCATGTCACCATGCGCAGAAGACTTGGCACTCGCAGCACCGAAACTCGCAGCACCGAAACTCGCAGCACCGAAACTCGCAGCACCGAAACTCGCAACACCGAGATTATTCCTCTTCTCAGTCTTGCGGCGCGCACCCTTCCCATTCCCTTGCTGACTCTCTCTAAACGAATTGCTCTCCTCGCAAGAAACGCGATGCAACGCAACCTTCATGGCAAACAAACTCATGTACACCAAGTCAATCACGCACCATACAATCATTTGAACGAATCCATACACCTCCTCGTTCCCTTGCACCAAGCCGAAGAGATAAATCCCCAGAATCATATACACAAAGAAAATGCACGATAACCCCCAGATTGAAACGATCCGGAATTTGGGGTCCAATTTCTCGCCTTCGACACGCGTTTTGCTCAGGAACCATGAGAAACTCCATGTTAGGATTGAATCGAACGTGACGGTGGCAGCGCCGGTCATGAGGAGTGTTGTGATTGTGAGGACTTTTGAAACGCGGGCGCCAAAGATTTCGCGCAGGTACCCGTTCACGATGCTTGCAACAACTTGTAAGGCTGGAAAGAGTGGGAATACGGCGATTCCGCGCGTGAGGTGGTTTGACAGTTTTGGAAGTGCCAGTGCAATCAGTTTCTTGGAGCGTGACCAGCTTATTTGGATGTATACAACCTTTTGAGTTTTGTGGGTAGAGAGTATAGGATGTAGTTAAATTATTCAGCCATGGTTAACACTGCTTTTCATGTGAGATTCACCTCAATGATTGCAAACAGCGCCGACACAAACACGTAGTTGGGCACCACCCGCATAAACTCAGACAACGGATGCTCATCCACGCTGATATAACTGACGATATACAGTAAACAGATTGCAGCGCCGCCAGAGATGAGGAACATGTTCATTGGCGTGACGATGGTCCGCATCGGCAGTTTCTGTGCAAGCGTCTCTGTCCAGATGATGAAGCTGAGGATGGCCACGAGTTGCACAACGGATACGGCAAACATGACCATCATCATTGCTTTCGACAGATCTTGGAGGCTCCATGCGGACATCCCAAACGCGATGCTCCTTGAAAATCTTTTTTTTTTTTCTTTTTCGAGACAATCTCAGTTTTGTGTGCTTCGAAAAATGGGGAAAGAACCTTTACAAGAAAGCGAGGAAGTTGGCGTCGACAGCGATGCACATCCTCAGCCAAAGAAAGCCAAGCTGGATGCGAACGACGACGAGAGAGAAGACGAGGGCGTGCTTTCGTCCGTCCATGTCCACCCAACAAACGGCACTTCTCCGCTGGGCAAAGCACTGCGAGTCACGCATTTCAGCACTACTATCCACCAACCGCACATTTCATATCGAATTCATCATCGAATGGCGACTGCCATCGAAGCTGTTGGCCTGCAGGTTTTTTTTTTTTTTAGTATTTTGTTACATAAACACTACTCATTCAAAATGGATCCAAGGTTTGGCCTGGCGCCCTCCTTTTATTGGATTATATTCTTTGGAAAAAACAAGAATTCGAATCTCGCGTTGTTCTCGAAATCGGTGCTGGCACGGGACTCGCAAGTCTAGCATGTGCGAGCGTGGCGCGTAAAGTGTTTGCGACGGATATCGCGAAATTGGCAAGCGCAGATTCGGCTGACGATTCATCAATCCACAGTGACGGTGGCAATGAAAGCGCTGTGGAATCTTTGGGCATTCTGGACCTGCTTTCCAAAAATGTTGCAGAGAATTTGGGGTCGGATTCGTCAGTTTGCGTGGTGCGAGAGTTGGATTTGCTTGACGATACGTGCCCGTTGTTTCAGTTTCGCAAAGGGCCAAAGGAGATTGATGCTACAGATTCTGGCTTTGCTCTCAGTTCCAGCGACATTTACCAGTTTGATTCCGATTGCACTGTGCTGCTTGGCGCCGACATTATTTACATGGATTTTGTCTCATTTCATTTCGTGCGGCGGTTGCCCGTTTTGTTGCTGAAGCGCGCCTCAGCAAACACTTCAGCTTCATCAGAAAAACTTCCCAGGCTGTCAAAGGAATGGGCATCTCGGATACTGTATCTTTCGTTTGAAAGGCGGATCCATTTCAGCAAAGACGAATGCCGCATCACTGCACCAGCGTGGGATTTCTTTACTCGGACCGTGGAAGCTATAAATCAGGACATGTCTGGGCGTGTCGCCGAGGATGGAGGCGATCTTGATCCGCTTTTTCCTCGCGTCCAGATTAAACTGGAGCAAGTGGATGTCGATGACATGCCGCAATATTTTGATTATGAACGCGTTAAAGAGTTGGAACTGTGGAAACTGTATTTGGTGCAAGACGCATAAGTTGAAACAAGTAAAATAGAATCCCTTCACTTTGGCTCTGGACTCTCAGAGTTGCCCTGGTTGTCATTGCCTGCACTGGTTGCTGCGCTAGTTGCAGAACTGTTTTTAGCTGCTTCCTTCTCAACCATTTTCATTGCAAGCCTCTTTTTTGCCTTTTGCGTACTTCGCTTTGTCTTTTCAGCATCTTTCGTCTTCTCGGCATTTCTCTTGCTCAGCGGGCCATTGCACAAGTCATCCAAATCCAGCGAGAGAAGCTTGCGCGCTTCTTTCCTATTCGATGCCAAATCTCGAAACCGCTGCGTCTTGATAACAATTCCCGTAGGAACATGTTTCAATTGCACACAGGATACAGCCTTGTTTACTTTTTGTCCGCCTTTTCCGGATCCTTTGATAAAGTTTTCTTCGAGCTGTGTTTCGTCGAGGGTGATGGGCAGACGTTTTCGTTGGAGGAGGTGGGGCGGTGTCGCGCGGGAAGATGATGTGATTGGGTCGGATGTGATGAGTATGGGTTTGGGTGTTGCTGTGTGGTGTGGTTTGTCTTTGCTCGGTGGTTGTATGGATGCCTGTGACTTGAGCGGCGTTGGGTTGAGTGGCGGTAGTGTAGGCTTCTGGCGAGTGAATGCGGTCGATGCGATGGTGCGAACAAGACAAATATTCACACGGCGTAAATAATTCAGGAAGAGCACTCCCTTTCAGAAAAGCAAGAACGAAAGGAGTCGAAACGCATGTATAAGTCGATTCGCGACGGAGCCGCAAGCAAATATGAAGAATTTCACGCGGAAATCACCAAACCAGGAGACGAGTCTGGATGCTCGAGTCCTCTAACTTTCAGACATGTTAAATGCGCGAAATCTTCAAATATTTTCCAGTTCACGTCATCTTTCGAGTCGTGTTACTGTCGAGACGCGATTCCAGCCACGTGAACTCTAAATGCGTTTGGCAGTGTCTACGTGCGTGTTTAAAGTAAATATTTGCTCGCCGCAAATGGAGATGTCAATAATTTTCTTGCCCATATTAAATATATTGGAATGGCCACGGCAACCGCACCACTTGCAACTGCAACAGCCCAGAGCACGAGCACCGCTGCTCCCAAAGCCAACGCCTGCAGCCCGTCTTACACCGCCGCATGCTCCGAGTGGGCCAAGTACGACAACCTGACGCTGGTCGAGGGTCTGCGATCACTCCCCCTGCCTGAACAATGCATCATGGCATTCACGCACGCCCAAAAGTTCTACCCAGATCCAAAGGCTTCCAACGTATTCGACACCCACTTTGAATGGAACCACGCATTCGCAGAGCAGCTGAAACCGGTGCTTCAGAACTTGGCCGACTGCAACGCACGCACCAAATCAGACTCCTTCCGAACCTGCGAAAACCCCATCGGAAAGCATTTCTACTACAGCCAGGCACAATGGATGAGCCACGAATTCAATAACTTTAGCAACTGTGTGGACGTTTACAAGTACTGGGTTGTCCAAGAAGCCGAATTGTACGCGGGCGCAACAACCAACAGTGAACGATCGCAGGACGATTTTAAAACAATTGTTGGATTCTCGAACGCGTATACCCAGCTGGCTTGCGCAGTTGTAACGGTGCCGTCAACGGTGTTTGCGTGTGCATATGCTGTCAGCGAGTTTGATGTGCCTGAATACCCGCCACCGCCGCCTGCTTCCATGTGGAACTTTGCAACAGTGTTTGCACTTTGTGCGGGGATCTTTGTTGTGTTGGGATGCTTTGTGTTCTTGTATCGGCGGCGACAGAGGATCCGGTTAATCTTTGAAACGGTTGCTTCTTTGGACCTCAAGAGCACAGACAAGCCACCAAGCGATGAAAATACCGGCGATACAAGTCCAACGCAAGTGCTATCCACGCAGCTCACCGTTTCCTCCGCACTGCCAAGAAATGAGACTGTAAAATCAAGCTATCTCGACATTTACCACGATTCCAGTGTCCAAGAAGGGTCCTCAATCGTGCTCAGCAACGAGATCAGAAATACGGCTCTGAAGCGCGATTCAACATTTGCTTCAAACTCTTCTTCCGAGCATGTTGCCGTGAAATCGAGTGCAAGCGTGTCTTCCTCACGAATGCACGTTTCAGCGACGTCAGGATTGACTCCGCCAGTGTTGCCTGCGCCGCTGGAACTGGTCGCGTTTGGGAATGCGATGCTGCCGCGAGACTGCTACAAATGGACTGTGGCCCATGTGCTGACCTGGATTGAACAGAATGACCTGGCAAGCAGGGAAGCGTTGGTTTTGATCCGAGGTGAGGCTTTTTTTGGGTAACTGACTTGCACGGCATCATCTCATCCGCATGTTCATCAGAGCAAAAGATCAATGGAAACGTCTTGCTGCATCTAAGTCCAGCAGATTACGAAACAGGGCTTCAAATGAAGACTCTTGGGGAACGAGTGACGCTGGAAGTTGCCGTGACTGGGCTACGTGGGCATTGCGAAGGGGCGGACTTGACATCGCTGGGACCTCCTCAGTACGAAGAGAGCGCGCAATGAAGCAGGCATGTCCGTGCGTCTGCTGTAGAAGCAAGAAGGAAGTAATAAAGGAGGAAAGTGACATATAATCCGTTTGTTATTGGGCAGTGTTTGTTATCCCAAACTTGGACCCATTAGAAATCGCCCAATTTTATTTCCACGTCAAAAGATCCAAAAGAAGCCATGTCCCCAACACTCAGAAAGCGCAACACCAAGACCTCCAAGGTCGACGAAGTCGCCCTCGAGTCGCATGACCTCGCTAAGGCCGTGAACGTCAACGATCCGGACGCCGTTGTGAGTGTAACCCCGCCATGCTCGTTGTCCCACATCTGACACCTCGTCTATCCGCAGATTGACTACATTCAGTACTTTGGCGATATTTCCAACGTGTTCAAAGGGCGGGTAGTGGGTGTTGACTCGTCAGGTTAGAGGGTATTCTTCGCTTTCTCCCGTTCTCTTCGCTAAACTTTACCTTGATCAAGGTATCGATTGTCTGTACACGGTTGCAGGCAATCCTATGCGCAAGGAACTCAGGATCCAGTTTGACTCACCCGTCGAAACCGTCGAAGAGGCCAAAGAGAAGCTCAAATCCATGGCAAAGGAGGCGCACAGGATTTTACATCACGTTCGTTAAATAGTTCAACTTCTATTGTATCTGCTCGAACCATCACCCGCTTATCTTTTCCCTCTCTCTCAGGATATTGACAAATCGTACCAATCTCCAAACACGCCCAAACCAATAGACTGGTCGTGGCCCACATTGCGCACGTTCTTTATCGTGTCCATCATCTGGACAGTCACGCTCCTAGGAATCCATCTCGACGATGAACAAATGCCGCACTCAATCCTCGTGAACGCCCGCCACAAGGCCGGCGGAATCCCCATTTTCGAACGAGTGCTTACGGCGCTGTTGATTATGCACTCAATCGAAGTCACTGTAGCTGTAGGCATGTGCATGTACGCACGTGTTCCATTCGAAACAATGTTAAAGTGGATCCCGACCGTGTTTGTGTTTGGGATTCCATCGCTGCAGGATTGCATGAAAGTGTGTGTGCGGTACGCAATGTACCGGGACCCGGTCACGTTTGGGGTGCCTGAGAATGTGCTGAATGGGCATTACATGAAGTATCGCCGTATTCTGACGGATGCGGATCTGGGGCTTCTTCCAGTTGAGGGCGAGAGCAGCAAGTGAGGGGTTTGTGTCGCTGTGGATGGGACGGCACCGTTTGCCGACAGCGCCTCTAAATATGTTCATTCTTCCTCTATCCATTCTCTCCTCACTCTCTATGTCTCCATTGCAAAAAAGAAACGAATAAGAAAGCGCGAAATTGAGCTACAAAATTTCTCGGGCCCTTTCACAAACCAAGCGCAAACCTGACCTCTTCCTCCGCCACCAGTCCTCCCTAAATGACCCAACTTCCAGCGGTGAAGCCTCTCAGCATCGGCGCATACCGCTTTGTAGGGAATATCTCAATGGGAACCTCAGTCTCAGACATCCTGGCCCACGTTGGCGAGGTTCTCGACGCTGCGGAGGCTATGGTACAACTCCGCCGGAATTGTCTCAGCTCTGGACGCACAGGCGGAGAAGTTATCGGCATTGTTATCAAGGCCATGAGTGGGGATGTATCTGCAGAGACGGAGTTGGGTGTACATCTTCCAGCAGAGGGACCGAGCGTATTGCAGCCACAAGTCTCTGGCGCTGTAATGAATGGGTACAGTTTCTTGTATTCCGAGAAACGTTCTCTCTGTCTTTAATCGGCCGTCCCCCCGCACTCTCCAGTGAAAAGACGGCGTCACCATTCCTGCCTTTCGTTAACAAGGTGAAAACCTCACTGCTGGAGGAAAAGGGACTCTACAAGAAATTTCTGGACCTTTTGACAGACTTTCGACAACTCAGGTTTTGTCTTATTTGAACTCTGCGTCTGGATCGAGTCAGCGGCTGACTCATCCCTTTTTTACCCCCATCTCATCAGAACCACCAACTTGAAAACCCTGGCGTCCGTGTTTCAGTTATTCCACCGACACAAGCAACTTCTATCAGAGTTCTGTCAACATGTCTTGCAAGTTTCAGCCATTCCAACCGCATACTTCATGCCTCGCGGGGTCCACCTCGAACGATTCAAAATTCCAACCAAACCCCACGGATCGGAACTCGCACGAAACAAACACTTTGAAATCCTCAAACAAGGGCCAACACTCGCAGCCACAGCGCTTTCCGTGTTTGATCCGAATGGAACCCACTCTGTACATTTGAGCATGACTTCTCGAATGAGAAAACCAAATTTGAGCGTCAAAACTTTGAAAACTGCGAGGAATAATTCCTCGGCTTCAACACGGAATTTGGATGGACCCATGTCGGCGCCGCTACCGCAGCGGCGGAAAGATTCGAATGCGTCTTTGTCTTCGAACCCACCCGGAAGCAGTTGTTCCAGCGGGAATGAGTCTGGAAATGGAAGTGGGAATAGCAGTGAAGCCATAGTTCCGAAAGGTTTTCCGAGGAGGGTGACTCGAGCGAGTCATGGACAATCGTCGGTTTCAGGATCGCCGATTGCACCGCTTGTCCCTGAGGCGGTATTTAAACCGGTTACTCGACGAACGCGGTCTACTCCCCTTAGTGTCAAATTGATCAGCGCGGGTCCCGAAACAGATGTTCCGTGTGCAGTTCTTGACCCGAGTTCACCGTGTGTTTTTAAAAAACCAACCCCGCCCTGCATTTCACAAACTCCAGCAACAATCAAGTTGCCAGCTCCTATTCAACACGATTCCACACCAATTCCTACTGAAATCAAAACACTGAAGCGTACCTCTTCATCAGTTTCATCCTCTTCCACCACCAGTCTAGAATTAGAGAAAGTTGTCTCAAAGAGATCCAAAACCACGCCCCAAACTGCTACAGCCCCTCTGATTCAGAAGCAATCACTTACAGAACCACGAGTGCTCAGCAAATCAAACCAAGGGCCGAAACCCAACCTCGAACCCTCCATACTGACACCCTATGCCCTGGCAACCCGCCTTTTTGAACCATCCATTCCACTCCCGTCTGCACCCAACTCTTCAGATCCCCCTATGCAAAAAATGGACCGAAACTCCATCGAATACATCATGAACGCCATGCTAAACCATCAATGCGCGACACTGTTTCGCGATTCCAGCAGTGAAAGCAAGAGCACAAACACGAGTCGCAGGACTTCAGGCGCAAACAGCCCGCCATCAACCATCACAGACACTGCCAGCACAATCTCATTGGACATTTCACCCGGCGCGCAAACAATTGCAAACGAGATGAAATCTGTATCCTGCAACAAACTGTTTAATCTGAATCGATTGAGTGAACGGTTGAAGGATGGATGTTATAGCAGCCATGTGGCGTTTAAGCGTGATTTTGATGGAATGATGTCAAACTTTCGGGAACGAAATGCGTTTGTGAAACGGTTTGAGGAGGAAAAGATGGAATCTGGCAGTCTAAGTGACCATGTCAAGTTTTCAGAGTTTGAGAAGGAGGAGCTTGATTTTGAGTTGGTCGCTGCGGAGCGGTTGGAGAGATACTTTGCAAACGAGTGGACACATTTTTTCCCGGCGATTACTGGGAAGCGGTCGAGAGGAGGGAAGGGGCCTAATGATGTGGCCTCACCGCTTGAGACTGTTGGGAAAAAGAGTCGAAGATGACTTGAAAACGCGAGTTTGGTTTCTTTTTATCGCCCCTCTCCTCCCATTCTATTATCCTTCCTTCTTTCAAAGCTGTATACTTTCTCCCTATTTTGCTGGCGCGGGATATCCCTTCTTTACTTTCATATTTATTCAAGATATCCAATAAAACCCGCGAAACTCTTTCAGATTTCTTTGAAGCAACGCAAGATCAGATATAATCTGAAGAGCCTGGGCATCATATGTTTAACAAAGCAAGCTCTTTCACGAGCCTGAAAACTTCAAACTCACCATCTCCCGCCTCTCTCTCAAAAAATGCGCGTCATCCTCCTTCACAGCCTTCTCCACACAAACTTTCTGACACTCCAACACACAATGCGACCGCTTCACTTCCAACTGTGCCACCACTTTCCCCATTCGCTACTTTTCAGTCAAATCGCTGACCCACTGCTTCTCATGCACGATTTGGTCGGCGTGTTCGAGGAGCAAGACTTTGCTGACGTCCATGTGTCGGTTGCGGGATTTGTGGAGTAATGATGCATATTCTTCTTCAGCGAAATCTGTGCTTTTTTTTTTTTGATCAGTGCCAGTGTAGGCTGGGAAAATACAAACGTTTCCACCCCGTAAGCCTGTTTTTACAGATTCAACTAGCTGTAAAAATGAGACTTCCCTTTGCTGCAGGGCCGCATTTCGTTCATCCAGCAGTTGTGCATGCAGGTCTGATGCCCGTATGCGTTTCTTGGGAGATCGGAAAGACACGTTCGATTAGGTTGTTGTTGTTGTTGTTGGTTGGGATGGAACTTTTCGAGAGAGTGGTGCCGTCTGGTTCAATGACGGACGCGTTTTGGATTATGAGGTTGGCTGGTCGTTTAGTGCTTGTGTCTTCCATTGTGTGCAAGTTTCTCATTCTTCAACAACCATATTGAGCATTTGTGCTATTTTCGACGCAACAACAGAACAAACAAAAAAAAGAGACCAAAAGAACCTGCGCATATTCCATTAGATCAGAGTTCTCTTGGCGTGCCTGAGAGAATCATCTGAAGGTTCAGAATTATTTGTACTATGTGCCCCCGAAAGCCAGAAGTCATCAGCAAAACAATTGTGAATACATCAAACCAACTAAGAACTCACATTTGCAACGCCCGATTGATCTCATCCAGCCGTTTCCGCATTCCATCCGCTCCAGCAAGTTGATTCTCAATTTTGCGAATCTCAGTATCGACGCTTTTGAGCAACTTGTCGTGATCCGCTCCTTCTCCACTGATTTTTTCAAAGTTCCATTCATCCCCATCGGTGCCTTCACCCAAACGCAACAGGTATGCGTGGTATTTGAAAAGTGTGGGACGGTGGGAAATGGTAACGACAGTCATGCGGTATTCTTTGGCTGAATTGTACAGCAAGGCTTCTACATCTGTAGAGACGGCACTAGTTGCTTCATCAAGTACAACGAATCGCGGGCTGTGGTAAAATATTCTTGCCAGCTGCACAGTAAATCAGTTTGAGCGGACTCTTTGAAACAAAATATTTTCAACAAGTTTTTATCACCTGCATTCGCTGCTTCTCTCCGCCAGAAAAGACATCCTTCCATTCCTTAATGCTGTCCAACCCTCCTTCTCTGCCAGGAATGTAATCCAGGTAAACCACCTTCAAAATTTTGAACAAATCCTCGTCCGTCTTTCCAGCATCTTCCATGTCATCCTCCGTGTGCGGGTAAATAATCTGTTGCCTTAAGCTTCCGATCGGCAGGTACGGCCTTTGTGGGATATACATGATTTCGGATAGACTGGGGGTTGGGCGATTCACACGACCTTTAAACAATGGCCATAAACCGGATAGAAGACGCGCTACAGATGTTTTTCCGCTTCCATTTGGTCTGTTGCAATAATGAATGAGTGAGTAGGTTTCAAAGGTGGCCACAAAACTTATCCCACCCAGTAATCATCAAATGATCGCCAGGGCCAATGTTAAATGAGAGATCGCGAACCAAAAGCGTGTCGCCAGACGGAGTAACGACAGGGACATCCGTAAATTTAATACCTGAATGGCCCGTCAGCATGAAACCTTTCAAACGGGAATCAAGCCATCGTTTTTATCACACTCACCGCTGTATCCGTACTGAACGGTTCCATCAATCTTTTCCAGTGTGTATTCAGCTTCGTGTTCGCCCATTTTGATGTACATGTCTTCGTGCAGATCGTCCAGCACGCGAAGCAGCGTGTAAACACGGTAAGTATATCCAGCAAGTTCCGACAGCTCCTTGTACGAGTACATGATTCGACCACCCGCATCAGCCAACGAAATCAAAAACCTGAAATAATCCCAATAGTAAATTAAAAAAAAGGAAGGGGTCCACCAAAGAAAAAGACCAGACAACGCACTTTTTGTTGGTGATAAACCCTTGCGTTCGACTTCCAGTTTTACGATCCACGACAGAAGAATTTATGCTGCCAGAGTTTGACGACGTGCCGTCTCCTGATTCTTGCATGAATTTACGATGATCACGTTCGCGCGCTTCTTGTGCTTCAATTGCAGCTTCACGCGCTTTGGTGTCACTTCCAGCATATTCGGGGTAGAAAACGGGAATGGAACTGATCAGGAGACCCACAGCACTCCATCCGTATTTGATGATCATGTCCTCAAACATGTTGTATGCAATGCGAATACCGTAGACTCCTAAATATCCAGTTGAATTAGTTGTTTTACAACCCAATAGGAAAACACAAATGGATCGTTACTGTTTAAATGCTTTACGAGATTCAAATAGGCTCTGTCCAGAACTCCACGCTCAAGTGCACCTCCATGGTAGAAAGCAATCTCTTCCGCGTTTGTGATGACGCGACTGTGGGCAGCTCGAAAGTCGCCTTCCAATTTCGCTTCAACAGCAGCCATTTTACCAAATGCAGGCGTCAAGGCGCGTAAAAGACTCGCTGTGACGCAGTAGTTAACTGCAAGCGCAAGCGTTCCTTTCGGGCCAATGGAGCGGGATAGTTGGTAGTTGAAGATAATCAGGTCCAGAATCGGTTTTCCGAGGTTCGAGTACAACGATGCGAGCGAGTCACAGAATTTGTTGACGTCAGTTGTAATGAGCCTGTGCGGAGGATGGGTTAGCTTTGCATTCTGCAGATTTTATCGCACTGCACTGAACTGGTCCACGCCGTCGATTCTGTTGTCCAGGTTAATTGCCTTGTAGTAAGTCTTTTTTTCGAGGTAGATTTTATGAATGTGCTGCGTCATTTTGGTTCTCAAGCTGATGGCCAGTTTCGATTGCAGATATTTGATCTGTTGTGCGAAAAGTCGATCAAATTACAAAAATGAACAGGTATCGTTTTGAAAACGTAACAAACCATGCTGTTCGTGTACGTCGCTGGAATCGCAATAAGAAACCAAAAACCGAGACTTCGCGCAAAAGCTTTGGCATTCGATGAAATCTGGAGTTGAGTTGGACGCATCAGCTAATAGTGCACCAACTATCGAAGGAACCAGGGACACTTGCCAGATCTCTCACGATCATGCCGTCAATACGCGCCACCACCACACTGAGCCAAGTTCTCAAAACCAAAAAACACGTATGCAACGCAACGATCGCGACAGTCTTCGAATGCCACTGCGGAACTGCAATCTTGAGGATGTATCTGAAGAGAATGGTGCAAGCGAGTAAATAAATCCAAACAGGAAATAAACAGTCACATGGGTCCTGTGGTTTCAAGAGGGGCAAAAAACAATAGCACGAACCTCAGCTGGTGCATGAATCGCGCATCGACGCCCACTTTGACAATGTTCTTGTCGACCCGCAGCGGTGTCTTTTCCTTCTGCGCCACAGATTGCTCCGTCTTGCCTTTCCGCGACTGCGCAAATCTGACGTATGCAACGACGGCGCCTATGGCGCAAACTGCGGCGCCGCCAACTTTGAATGCGCTTCGATTTGCCGATGCCATGCCCAAACGTCCGTATGCAAAGATGAGATGCCGGGATTTGTTTTGGGATGGTTGGGACAAATTTAACTTTGGATAAGTGTTAAATATTTATAAGCCTGGAAAATATTTTGCTTCCGGAATACCAAACATTATGAGCAGCGCATCAACAAGCGACGGATTCAGCATCAACATCACATACCCCAAACCTATCAACGGGCCTCAGTTTCTGTACTGCCATCGTGGTGACAATACAGCCTTGTTTTCTACATTCTCGTGATGGAGCTGCTGCAAGCGCAGAGGGCATTGACACTGCGCAACTTTTTCACACCAGCAAACACTCTTCTTTTCGCGTCTCTAGTATCACTACTGGCAATGACGCTACTGAACGGATTTTATTCGAGCGTTAATTCAAGTCTGCCTGGGAACCATTGAACTATGCTACACGTACCTCAGCGCTGAACGAAGCCAACTCATTGTCACCACGCTATTCCCTTCACGATTAAAACTCTTCAAATAAACCATCGCCTTGGCACCAGCAATATACTACTCACAGGTCACACCACCAATCTTGCACATGTTTCTCGACAGCGAGGATGCAGCCAGCTTGTACAAAGGCGCAAACAAATGGCACTTGCTTTGTTACACGCTCAATGCACTTGCGGGGATATTTCTCATACTCGTTGATACACCGCATTTCTTCATTTCATTTTCAAAGCGCGAAAAGGCAGGTTCCGAGCCGACCCGCAACTCGATAAAGTCGCATAGCACGGGGTCTATGCAAGTGCGGCTTGTTATGTCACGTTTCTTGTGTTTGGTGCTGCGTTTCTGGGGGGTGGTGGCAGTTGGAGAGATAGTAGTGAAGAGTCGGTTGGTTTGAGAAGGGTGGTGATGACGCTTGCGATTCGTATGATTGACATCGTGCTCATGACGTTGTTTGGGATGAAAGTTCTGTGAATCGGTTGTAAAATGAACACGGCAGCCGCAGCGCAAAATGAATTTGCAGGAGCTACTGCAACAACAGCAAATACGACTGCAATTACGGCGCATCACTTTGCGGTAGACGCTGGTGATTCTGGGTGGCGTGCCCATCAAACCTTCGAAGGCAGCGGAAATGCTAGGTCTGCGAACCTTCCGCCTTGAAAAAGGGCCTCACGAATGAAAATCAACTTTTCCTTTCACCGATGAGTCGCCAAGTTCAGTGTAGACATTTTGGGAAAAAAGAACGCAACAAGAAAGAACAGGCGGATTTGTTTCAAAACATTTTAATTCACATGGATTATCGGCCTGCATTCTGAGGCCATCCGGGCTGAGGTGGAGGGTATTGCCCTTGAAATCCAGGAGGTGGCGGCATAAAACTAAGAACCTCTCTCAGTTAGCACTGCTTTCGATGGCAATTAGGAGGTTCGGAACATAAAATCTCACCCCATCGGCATTCCAGGTGGCATGCCAGGCATTCCAGGCATTCCAGGCATTCCCGGCATTCCCGGCATTCCCATCATACCTGGCATACCTGGCATACCAGGCATCATACCGGGCATACCAGGCATTCCTTGAGGTGGATATCCCGGTGGCATGGAGTCTTCAATGGAGTCGTTAGGAGGCGATATAATCCCACGCAGTAAAGAAAACTCACATCCAGGCATAGGCGGCATGGGCGGCATTTGCGGATATCCTCCAAACATGGGCGGCTGCATTCCCATAGGTTGACCAAAACCATGCGGCATGCCATCTAAAAAACGCGTTGTTTAGCACAAAGAGATGGTAGAGCGACTGAAATCAACACACAACGTACATCCAGGCATGGGTGGCATCATTTGCGGAGGTGGTACCGACTGCTGGGGTGCGGGTGCCATACCAGAACCTGCGGGTACCCCATTTTGTCCTGGAATCTCGGCGAAGAATCGGTTGGGCATGTGTGTGGGCGCATTTTTTTGCGCCTGCGCTGCCAACAGTCGTTCTGAAACGAAGAAGGTGGAATCAATAAAACTTACTCATGCAAAGCCATATCGATGACTTCGCCAACATCTGAAGCCAACAAAGATCGTATCGAAGCAAACGGTTCTCACCTGCTGCAGATCCATGGCGTTCGCCCTGTGCATCTTTTTTGAAAGCGTAACCAACAGTGATTGGTTTGTTCATGAGGAACTGCCCGTTCATGGCTTCAATCGCTGCGTCCGCCGATTCAAAGTTATCATACTGAACGAATCCGTATCCTTTCGAACTTCCAATTTCGGCATCACGCGCAACTTTCGGGGTGTTTGAAATGATGCCGAAGGCTGAGAAGGTATCGTGCAGGACCTTGTTTCCCATTCACAGACCAGTCAAAAAGCAGAAACCAAAAACTAAAAACTAAAACAAACGCAAGAGTCACCTTTTCGTCCACTTCCGGATCCAGATTTCCAATAAACAGATTCGCGCCCACATCGACTGTCCTCTTGTTGTCGCTGGCCTTGTTGACCCTTAGCGGCTTGCCGTACAGCTTGACCATGTGCATGATCTGTCGAAAGAAGTATGATGAGCGACCTCCATACTTTGTTCCCCAGGGCGAAAGATGCTATGCGTACTTTGATTGCGTAGTCGGCATCGTCCTCCGTCACAAACTCCACAAATCCAAAGCTCTGGTGACTCTGCGTAATTCGATCCTTTGGGAGATGACTAACAGTCCATGCGCGAAAAGAAAACAAGCGCCATTAAGCAGGGGTGTGCATCGAGCGAGTATTTAAAGCATTCGATTGGCTTACACGTTGACGACGGGTCCCGCCTGCAGCATTAGCTCCCACAGAAGCGCCTCGGATACTTGGTCGTCCAGGTTTCCGACATAGCATGTGTTCTGCTGGTTGCGCTCTTCAGTCGGTTTGTATGCGTTTTGCATTGCTCGGTTGGGCCAAGATTTAACTTAAATATGTTTAAAAAATTAACTCAGTAAAAAGCACAAACGCGTGACAATGCAACACACAAAGTCAACCAGGCGATCAGACAGCGCATTGGCTTCTAAACATGGAATGCAGTAACTGGTTTCTTCACTGGTCTGACGTTACCGAAGACGGATTCCCTGTTTGATAAAATAAGAGACCAGCTGTCACAGCTGTCAGTCGCGTTTTGCCAATTCCTTTCTTTCCGCCAAAAGAACAAGAACCATGGAAGAAAAAATTATATACAGTATATAAAAAAGATGTCCACAGCCGTTCTCGTCTCAGATCTGCACGCCAAACTACGCGCAATCGAATTCCAGATCTTACAGCTGATGCCGCTGGCTGATCAAGTCTTGTCCCAGTTTGCCGGCGCAGGCCCAATCCTCGCCAGCACCTTCTCCATCCACCAGCCACCGCCACATCACGTGTCGAACATATCACTGAACCCATACAAGGCGGGGCAATCAACGCACGGAAGAACACATAAGACATCCGATGCCGTCAGTACCTGCGAAAGCGCGATTCTTGAAAACTGGGCATCGGGAGAAGTTTGGGGGTCCCAAATCACCAAATCTCCTCCCCCGATAAAATCCACGTTTGCCCTCAGCATGGGTGCTCCAATTGGCCCAAGCATGTCTTCAAATGATATCTTCAGCATGGTTGAAAATGACCAAGCTGGGAAATCTGTCTGGCGCCAATTTACAAAGTCGACTCAGGGAAGGAAACAAGCTACTTTAGGGAGAGGAAGAGCGAGAGGAGGGGGCGAAGCGGGTGCTCCAATTTCTTCAAAGTCTCACCAAAGCATGCTCAGAACACCACCCTCTCAAAGGAAACGCATGGAATCTTCCCAAAGAGCCAATAAGCAGCAAGGGGGATCACTGTTTGTACCCTCGCTGGTGGACGTGGCGCACCAGCAGAAGCCAGCGACAACTGCCGAATCGCAAGTTTCCATAATCTTAAATCGGGAACTTGCACCTTCGACAGCAGTTGAACCTAAACTAGAAGATGCCGCTGGATCGAACGAAGCCACCTGTGGAAGCATTGGAACAATAGACGAAGAAGAAAGCCCAAACACAGCTGTTGAAATTATCGCAAAAGAGCCATCACCGCCAACTCTGCTGGATAGAAAAGGATTCTCGCTGTCCAAACAAAGCTGGCCAAAATTCCACTTGGTTGACATTCCCAAGCAGAACTTGGTCACTGGTGTCGGCGCAAAACCGCATGTTTCAATGACCTCAGAGCAAACTGACCATGCTCACGTTGGAAACCGTTCTGCAGACATCAGCTCCGCATCAATGAGATCGGTAGAGTCTGTGAAACCCGATGCAACCACAATCAAAAAAGATGTTTGGTTTTGAACTTGGGCTGATAAGTATTTATTATCTTAAGGGTGAATCACAACACATCAAAACAGCTCTCCTTATATACATTTTTGTCTCCCATAAAATCTAATTAGGCTTTCTTCAATTTCACTTCTCAGCCACCTTTTTTTCCATTTCATTTGTCATAATTGAGATTTTCAGTCAGAAAAGTCATTATGGATGTGAAATCACTCATTTGTCATTGTCCAGTTTGAAATTGCTGAAAAAGTGAGTCATTGCTCACAAATCAGTTTTCAGGCTGATTCATTAATCAGAACTGGGCTGACAGCAAAGGCTTGTCAATTATAATCAATATCCCCACAGTGGGTAAGGTTATTGATTAATTGCTTGACTGGCTTGACATATTAGTCATACAAAAGTGGTAATAGAATACTTGTCTAAGGTGATTTCTATTTCCTCTTCTTCTGCTTATTTCCCTATAAAGATCAGAAGATAGCTGCATGAAGTTGGCAGCAGTGTGGGTTGAACCAGTGACCTGCAGGTCTGTGGTCGCGAACCTTAACAGCTATGCCAGAATCATATAAATTCTAAACATTTGCTTTCCAACCATGTTTATGCTTGATCAGAGCAAGAATAGTTGAAATCATGTAATAGAATAAGCTATCGTCATCTACAAGTCTGCACCCTTTATAGAACACGAGGATTCGTGTATTCATTCCTTGTTATAGTATCTACTAGACGTTTACCCTACTCAATGTCATAATTCATGCCCATTTGTATTGAGGTTGGTGGAATGGTGAGGTGCAGGACTCTTCTTTATCTGCAGTAGAGAATAAGAGATGAATTGGGGAGAATTAACCTTTATTGAAGTAAACAGTGCTCCATCACTTGAGACTGATATTCAACAAAAGAGGATGAGACTGAGACAAGCGAAGTCAAAAAACCAAAGAAAAATTTCCTTTCTCACATTCTAAAAACAACCACCATTAACCGATACAAGCCCTCGGGGTCGTTAGCAACCATTTTCAAAGACAATAGCTTGGCTATACTGTGTTCAAATTCGGATCCTGGAAGTGTTGGGGTTGTTGGAGTTAGCCAGAGCAGCAGGAATGCATCCATAAGCACCAAAACTCACAGGAGTGCAGGAGACAGGGAGTTGAGCATTTCCGAGTATTCTGAGAGTTCTATGAATGATCCGGAGGTGGGAAGTCACGCATTTTATGCAGTTTTGGGTGGCACATCGGTTTGTCATGCATCTGGACCAGAAAGGAACGTTTCCGACGTAAAAACGAGGGTTACTGGCATAAAAACGAGGTTTACCAGCGAAATTGCGCAATCCACCAATCAGAAGGGATCAGAAGAGCGAGAATCGTGGAACCAGAGGGCATGCACTGGGGCATGCTGCTGAACAGCCTGGAAAAGGGATAAAAGAAGGAGTTTTTGTTTTTGTTTTTCTCTTTAAGTTGTTATCTCTGATCTGGCTGTGCACACAACTAACAGTTGCTGTGTTTAAGTTTGGTAGAAAGGCCTCATAGAAATTCAAACATACTGAGAGAAACAAAAATATCTCCCCACAAACGCGCGCGAGAATCTCGTGGAATCAGTCGCTACTCCATCACATCAGCAACGTGGGAATTAATCATGGCTGGTAAGGGCATTATTCTTTCACAGGGAGCCATCTTGACTAATTTTGAAAAGTATAGGAACCTACATTGGCATCATTTGGATCATTCCCTTCAAGATTGCTTTTGCACGAGACATTGACTGGATTTACTCGATCCTTCTTTCAGTCATATTCTCAGTTGACACCGTAATGTCGTTTTACACCATGCGATACCATAAGGGAATTCTCAAGATCAACAAAGAACCCATGCTGAGAGACTGGCAGCAGCATTACCTGAGGACCTCGTTTCTTGTCGATATTCTCACCGCTTTTCCGTATGAACTGATGCCCTTCCGAGACAGCTACTACTTTTGGATCATCCGCTGCATCCGCGTGCACAAGTTGCCGAATATTCTGTCAGACTCTCCTTACTGTGTCGTTCTTAGAAAGAGACTCGAGAAGGCACTGGGAATAGGGCAAACGTTTTCCGGCATCTTTCCGCTCACATTTGGCTTGTGCGCATTTCTTCACGTGCAAGCGTGCGTGCTGTTTTTTGTGGGACGGCTTTGCCAGTTTAGAAATTCTATCATTGCGCAGATTGAATTCAAAAACAGTTTCGAACAGTACACATGGGGTTTGTTCACGGTGTGAATGTTCTTTATTCATTGCGGTGGAGTGGGGAAATTTAAAGCAGTCGCTCGGTTTCAACCACAGGCAATCGGAAACACGTTTCCGCTGTTTTTAAGTAAATACTTCTATCTGTATACACAAGATATACCTACCGTTCTTTGTTAATCGACGTTCTTACCGCACATCCAGGCCAAACACGCCGCAGGAGCAGATGGTGATGCTGGGCTTCAGCATTCTCGGTGCTGGATTATACGCGTCGATCGTTGGTACGATTTCATCACTCAGCATCGGCATGGATGCTTCGGGGCGGCTGTACAAGCAAAAACTCGATGAACTGAAAGAGTACATGGGTTGGAAAGACTTGGACGATATTACGCGTCGTAAAGTGCTGAAGTATTATGAACTCAAATATCGAGGCAAGTTTTTTGAAGAGGTAAACCAAAACAAAACACACCCTCTCCTTTAGGAAATCTCAATACCTTGATTTCCTTGTTAGGCAACACTTTTGAATGAAATGAACGACTCTCTCCGAATGGAAATTACTGTTCACAATTGCAAGCAGCTGATTTCAAAGGTGCCCTTCTTGAATCGAGAGATGGGAGACGGACGAGATCACGTATTCCTGGGCCGCCTTGCAACCTCTCTCACAGCGGCATACTTCATCCCCGGAGATTCCATCGTCACTGCCGGAGATATCGGCACAGAAATGTTTTTCATTCTAAAAGGCACGGCTCGAATCCTTGTGAATGGGAACGTCGTTGGACAAATGTCGGACGGGGCGTTTTTTGGAGAGTTGGCGTTGATTGCGAATATTCCACGAACAGCAACTGTTCAGGCGATATCTTCTTGTGCATTGTATCGGCTTACGAGAATGGATTTGATGCGGATATTGCCCGAATTTGAAGACATGCAGCAGCGGATGGATGTTATATACCAGCAAAGGATGGAGAAGGTGCGCTTGGAGCAGTTGCAAAGAGGGGAGAAGTAAATCTTATGGTACAACATCAAGCTGGTTCTCTTGAATGAGGGCCAAACTGTTAATGCATAAAAAAAAAGAAAGTCGTAAAAAAATAAAAAATTAAGCCGAAATTTTTTTGGGATTTGCACAGCCCAACAAGAGAAGAAAACTCGGGAAAGTTCCTACAAAAAAAATGCCCTTCACTGCCGCCATCATTGCAGACCTTCACGAGAAACTCAAAAGCATTGAAAGCCAGCTCGTGCACATGATCCCACTCACAGAGCTGCTCATGTCGCAGTTTCCAATGCCGCAGAACCCCAAGCGACCCAGCGTAACGCGTTCGAGCGAGTCCTTCAAACCGCACCTAAGGGAAGCTGCCAGCCACAAAACCTTGCCGAAAGGCGTGATAGATCAGTCCAGTTTGCACAGCAGTGCGATGATTGAGCAGTGGGCCTCGAACGAGGAGTGGGAGCACCAAGTGTCCACGTCGCAGATGTCGGGCATTCAAATAACCTCCGATCCGATTGGCCCACAGGCAGACTGTTCAAACAGCGTGTTCAGTGCCGCAGAAACAGAGGCTTCGGGGAATATCTGGAAACAGCTGACCAAGTTTCAGAATAAGGAAACCAACACCAAACACGCATTTCGCCCCGATTCTTCGCGTTCCACATCCAGAGCATCAAATACTCAACGGTCGCACAGATTTTCCACTGCTTTGGGACGCTCTAAGATGTCGAATGAAAGTACTTCTGACCCATCATCAACAACCGAAACAAAAACGCCAGAGATTATAAAATGCCCGTCTTCTCCAAATTCCATCAAAAAGTCACACCGAACTGGACCGAAAGCGGACACCCCTTTAAAAGACAGCCCACCAGCTGCAGCCAACGCAGAGGGCAACAGCATAAACTCCACCGAGGCGCTGTGTGGAAGCCTTGTAACCATTGAAGAAGCCGCCAAAACGCCTGCCTCCGAAATCTCATCCCGCTTTCATCAAGAAGATTCCACTCCAAAGTTTCTCAGCAGAAATTCTTCAGAAAACATGTCATGCGCATCCCCATCTTCAAGTGCGCAGACTTCACATGTCTCACAAGGGGTGTCAAATGCTGTAACCTATCGCCAAGAATTGAAAAGTGAAAGTTCGAAAGGACCGTCGAAGGAGTCATTAGCGTCGGACATGTCGTCCAAGAAACCAGAACACCATCGATCACTCTCCAAACCCAGCAGCAAGTTCTTGGGCAGCTCCGAGTTTGTAAAACTTCGCAAGGCGAGAGGGTCCATTATGGAAATTGTCATCAAGAACTCCACCGTCCCAATGTACAACCAGACTGGCTCTGTTGCAACGTTTAATGAAGAACTTGGCGCCAAAGATGTGAAACCAGATGAGCAGCAGCCCAATACGCGCGAACTTTTCAGGATCGCGGGATTTAGCCGTTACTCTTTCTTTTCGGTCAACTGGGAACTGTTCATGGCAGGTAAACGTTTCCCAACATGACGCACCACCGGTGAAATCTGACAGCAAACACAGCCATCTACATCGCCACCATCTGGTTTATTCCTTTCAAACTCGCAATGGACCAGGACATTGACTGGTCCTTCTCCATAGCCCTATCGCTTATATTCGCCATGGACAACTTTGTAACGTTTATGACGGTGCAACCCCGTCCCAAACTCCTGCGCATCGTTAAAAACCCAACCCTCAAAGACTGGCAGAAGTATTACCTGAAAACTAACTTTGTCGTGGATTTCATCGCCACAGTTCCCTTCGAACTGATACCATACGGCGACTGCCACTACCTGTGGGTCATTCGATGCATACGAGTATACAAGCTACCGAGAACAATATCAGGCTCTCCGTACTTTATGTTAATGCGCAAGAAAGTCGAAACGATGCTTGGAATCGGGCAAACGTTTTCCGGATTCTTTCCGCTCATGTTTACCTTGTGCGCGTTTCTTCATGTGCAGGCGTGTGTCTTGTTTTTTATTGGACGGTTGTCCCAGTTTAGCAACTCTGTCATTGCCCAAGTTCAGCACCGCAGTGATTTTGATAAATACGTGTGGGCTCTGTTTACGGTGATTTGTTTAGTTTTACTACTGTGTAGTTTCCTCACTGAACTGAACTCTTTGATTGACAGGCAGTTGGAAACACGTTTCCTGTATTTTACAAGTTTAGCCCCCCTTTCGCCTTTTTTAAACTATCCCCAACTTCGCAGTCTTACCAGTTCCAATCTCGCAGGCCCAACACCCCAGAAGAGCAAATCTCAACGCTCTGCTTCACCATCATCGGTGCTGGATTATACGCGTCGATCGTTGGTACGATTTCATCACTCAGCATCGGCATGGATGCTTCGGGGCGGCTGTACAAGCAAAAACTCGATGAACTGAAAGAGTACATGGGTTGGAAAGACTTGGACGATATTACGCGTCGTAAAGTGCTGAAGTATTATGAACTCAAATATCGAGGCAAGTTTTTTGAAGAGGTAAACCAAAACACACCCTCTCCTTTAGGAAATCTCAATACCTTGATTTCCTTGTTAGGCAACACTTTTGAATGAAATGAACGACTCTCTCCGAATGGAAATTGCCGCACATAACTGCAAACAACTCATCTCCAAAGTCGGATTCCTACATCGAGAAATGGATGACGGGCGTGACCACATTTTCCTCGGCCGTATCGCCACAGCCCTCAGCGCCGTATACTTTATCCCCGGCGATATTATCATATCCGCGGGCGATATGGGCTCAGAAATGTTTTTCATTCTCAAAGGAACTGTGAACATTGTGGTCAACGGAGTCAAAGTTGGGCAACTTGTGGACGGCGCATTTTTTGGGGAGTTGGCGCTGATTGCGAACATTCCAAGAACGGCAACGGTGCAAGCGCTAACGCCGTGTTCGTTGTATCGGTTGACGAGAGTGGATTTGATGCGGATATTACCCGAGTTTGAGGACATGAAACAGCGCATGGATATTATTTACCAGCAACGGATGGAGAAGGTGCGCAAAGAGGAGCAGTTGAGAAACGTTAAATAAAACTGGTATTCAAACGTATGTCTTCTTATGTAATGGGAGCTATTCTTTGTTTATGGACTCAGAGAACCAACCGAGAAAGGAAAACAACGAGTCGACAAGGTTTAGGTAACGGTTTCAAAACAAGTCAACACAATCGAAAATCATGCGCGGCCATTTATCCAGTATGTGTTCATGGTGCCCTTTCCCTTGATGTTCATGACATCAGGACCCTCCAGCTGAAAGCCTTTGTTGTTAATTTGCTTGTAAGTACTCTCGGAAATGTGAATTCGGTAGGGCTGGGATGTAGATTCCATTCTAGTGTCAAAGTAGAGTCAACAACGCTCCTATTTCAATGACGCCAATTAACACACCTTGATGCAGTGTTCACTGCGTCCCCAACTATACACCAGTGCGGGTTCGCATCACCGAGTACACCAGCTGTAATCGGGCCACAATTGAGCCCGACTCTCGTGACAAACGGCTCTCCAATGCCCGTGTCAAAGTTCTTGACCATTTCAATAACATCAACAGCAAAGCTGGCCGCCCGCTCGGCGTGATCCGGAACCCGCTCCGGCGCGCCAATAACTCCCAGAAACGCGTCACCGATTGTTTCAACCTTGTACATTCCCCAGCGTTTGCAAATCACCTCGTATTCGTTCCAAAGATTGTTCAAAACAGAGAGCATTTCTTTTGCGGATAGTTTGCCAGACAAGGCTTGGAAATTGGGAATGTCGGAGAAAAAGACGGTGACGGACGCGTATTCTTCAGCGCCTGTGGCTTTTCCGGCTTTCATGGCAGCAACGATGCTATCAAATTTCAATGTGTTGTTTAACATATGCGAGCCATACGCAACCTGAAACAAACCTCGGAGGCATCAACTTTTCAAGCAATTTATCCGCCTGCACCATCTGAGCCTCAATCTCCTCCGCGACCTCGCCGATCCTCTTCGCCTTGGCGCCCATACTCTCCTCAAACGTGGCATTGACCATAATCACCGTCACAAACACTTTTGCAAAGATATCCGCCACGCAAAACATGACCTCGCCCATTGCATAGCTCACAACTTTGGCTCGCTGCAGGTGGAATGTGATTCCGAAAATGGACCAAGTCACGGCGGTGATTTGTTTGACTTTTAGGAGCGATGGAGCGTCCAGCGTGCATGGAGTTTCTTGGCGGATGGCGCGATCAAACATCATGTTCAGTTTTGAGACGAGGAAGCAAAAGATTCCCACGGCTGTGGTGACGAAAATGCGCGAGTAAGGTTGCTTAGTGAGGACGGCGAGGAATCCGCAAGTGAGGAGAAGGTAGTCAAGGCGGGATGCTTGGTAGGATATATCCTTGTTGTGCGTCACTTCTCCAATCAACCGAATTCTGAGAGTGTTGGCGTTATTAATGCGACCGTTGTGCAATGAGCAATAGATACTCACAACGTGGGACAGTTTGACACCCAGTCAAGGATTCGACCGACATCAAACGGATTCCCCGCATGATCCAAAAAGGAGGGAGACAGGTCCATTGCCTGTATTACAAAGGTCATCATGGCGATAAAGTTGATATTCCGCAGCACCTGTAGAGTAGCTTTAGTTGGTGGGTTCCAGGCATTCAAGCAACGCAGAGTACCCACCAGGCCTAACTGCCTCTTTTCGTTGTTCTGTGCGTTCTTGGTAGCCACGTTTGCGTAGACAAACGAAATAAAGAATCCGCACGCCGTGTATACGTACGCATCCTGTGCATAACCGCGATCAAACCGCGGCTGCTGGTAGCCTTTTTGTATCGTGAACACACCCAGCAACGTAATAGCGATCCACAGAAACAAACTGCGGATGCTGTAATGGACAACAGCAGAGTAGTCCTTGTCTTGCTTGGCTTCTATTACCTTCTGCGCGACATTCAGTCCTGAAAATCATGGTCAGCTTCCTTTTTCTTTTCCTAATGTCGTGGGTGGTGCTCAACTGCCGCCTTTGGTCTCCTTTGAATTTTTGACAGCAATTTCGCAGTGGAAAACGGCGCCGTGTTCACACCCACGGCATCGCTTGGATCCGCTCTGAACTTGGTATACATCGCAGTCACACTTGCCGCACTGTCCTCGCCTGAGATTCGCCATTGTGTGCAAGTACAACTTAAAGTCGGCTTTTTTTTTTACGGTTTCATTGTTCCGCGAACGGCGATGTCGATCTAAAAGATCAGATACGCGTGGAATGCTTTCAAAGCAGTTTATGACGTGTATTTTCCAAGGGCTGCCCATCATATTCCACAAACAACCATTCAAAAAAAAAAAACGCGTGTCGAAATTCAGTGCTCGACAACCACATTTAGTAAAGAGCGTAACCCAATCCAACAACAAACGTTGCCCCAATCACGGCATATCCAGTACTGTACACGCCTGGCAGACTGAAGGAGTACTTGTTTGCAGTGTCCCACAGCAAGTGACGGAATCCGTTGAAAGTGTGGTAAGCCATTGGGAAACTGATGGCGCTCTTGGCAACGAATTTGACAATCCATGGGAATGCGGTGATGTAGGCAGCGGCAGCGGCGCTGGTGAATGGGGCAACGAGGGTACCAGATCGCACCTCCATACAGGGCTGAAATAGAAGATCACGATTAGAGATGCAATCGAAAGTGAGATGAATGAGACAAGACGCAGTTCGAACACACGGATCGATTCCAAAAAATTCGATCTAGAGGGAATTTGATTCGAACTGGGGCACATCTTCGAAAAACGCACCAACACCCAGAATACCACCCGTCACACGGTGGAACAGGGAGAGACCCCACGTGAGTTGCGGCTGATAGATGAACAAGTGAGGACTGGTTGGGCGCTTAAAGGCAGCGCTTCTCTTAAACGCATCGATTTCGAGAGTTGGGAGGGGAGTTCCGATCTGGCTGCTGTCCTTTTGAGTGCTCAGGCTGAGAGAGAGAGCATCGATGCGAATGGTTGTTCATTTTTTGGCATTTAGGTCGAGTCAGAAACACGACAGTCGGAGCAGTCTCAGGAAACACGTGACGAACCTTGCCCGTTGGATACGGTTGACGGCCTGGGGAAACACCCGGGGAACAGCAGAAATGGTCGATGAGGCCGCAAAAAGACCTGTTGAAAACGATGGGTCAACGGCTGAACAGTGCGATATCAGGGATGAAGCATTGATGTCCAGTCCAGGCTGGCGCAGATGGCATACCGATGCTGTTGGTGGTGGCGGCTCTGCGAATGGCGACTCCAAACATTTTACGAAAAAAGAAGTTGTGATCTAAATAAGCGATGGATCTAAATATTTTTTATGAACCATGTATCAGAACAAGGCAGCTAGTACGCATAAATAGGCGGTTAAAAGGGTAATAAAGCGGATAAAACTGTAGATAATCGGTACAACACAAGCGAGAACTAAACCGCGTTGTTCCACACATTCGGTGTGGTAGCAATTGGACCTGCTTTAACGCGTGGCTCGCGCTCTTCCTCCTCATCCACAAGGCGGTGTTCTCGTGACTCGCCACGCTGCGTTCTCTTACGCAATTCAGTGTCCCTCGCGACAATGCTGTTGCGAGCAAGCAAGTTCTTTCGGCGATTGTACAAGAACCAGCCTCCCAAGCCAATGCAAAGAATACCCGCGGTGATTGGCAGCAGAATCATGGCAACAAGACCTCCAATTGTGATCACTTTGTTTGTGCCCGCGGAAGAGTCAACGTCAGAGCCATCAGTCGGGATTGGATTTGGTGGTGCACCTGCGCATTCACAAGGAATCACGTTCAGTCACAACTGTTAAGTATATTGCATCATTTTGAAACGCACCTGTCCAAGCTTCTACATTAGAGACAGCAACGAAACAAGTCTTGCCCTCATCTCTACTCTGAAGTCCATAGAAGTTCAGCTCCACCCCGCTCGCTGTCACTGGTTCCTGGAAGGTAAACGCGTAAAACTGGCCACCATCCATCATGGGCACTGCAACTGGGTTCGTGTTCATGGCCGTTTGCGAATGAATAATGAGCTGCACAGCCCACGGATTCACTGGTGAACAAGGAGATGAGCAAGTAGATCGAAACAACAGCGAAAACAGTACCCCTTCATTACCTGCAATATTTCCGTACCGAAAGCGCACCTCGCTCATCAATTGCGTGCCAAAATTCGCGCTCCAGTCAATATAGAGAGACTCGTTCCTTCGAGCCTCAGGCGAAATGTTTCCACTTGACGCAGCTTGCCAGTCCTCATCACACGGTCCTGGTTCAGAAACCCACTGGCCAATGTCAACTGTGCTGTTGGGAGGGTTCATGACGACTTGGTTTGGTCCGCAAGTGAATAAATTGCAGGGCGGGCTTGAGAAAGTACTTGTGGCGGACACAAATGCGCCGAGAGCGAGATCATAAGAGTAGCTTTGAGCTGAGACGCGTATTTTCGAGCGTTAGCCGTATTTTAAACGAATTCGTGACTTTCTTCGAAACTCACCGGCTGCCAATGGCGCAAAAAACAGAGCGAATGGAGCCAGTTTGAACATGAGGAGATATCTTCGCGTTTAAGATCTTGAAAGTGTGGGAAAATTTGGTCTTGAGGTGGCACAGTTGGTTATTTTCTGATGTTTTTTTTTTGTTTTGCTTGCCAGTTCGAATTTTTCAACTCCAACACGAGTGACAAGCGCGACAACGCCGCAAGAAGAGTATCAATGCTTCCCAAAAACAATATAAATTTAATAATAACAAGCACAACGCATTTTCACACAATTAAGTTTCACTGTCTCCGAGCCCGTTTTCTGAAAGGAGACTTGAAATCGTCCTTTCTCTCCTCATCCTCAGAAACATTACTTTCGGGACCAGATGATATTTCCATATTGATTTCCCCGTCATCTTGACTGTTGTATCCGAGCTCTTCTTTTGCCTCCTTCAGTGTGTCAAAGTATTCCCGTTCCCACGACTTCCACTCCTCCTTCGATTCTTTGCGCGCGTCTAGTTTCGCTTTCTCATGATTTTTCTGCTGTTGGTTCACTACTTCGATTGCTTCCTTTTCTGATTCTTCTGCGTTTTCTGATTCTTCGGCTTCTCGCGCTACCTGCCGCCGCTCTTCCTCAAGAACTCTCTTCCTCTTCACACCGCCAGCTTTAAATTTCCGTTCTTGCTCATCCTTCTTCAACTGTGCACACACACTCTCCCAAGCGCCTTCTTCAACCCCTGTTGACACAAGTCCATTCGAAACACGGTCCCACAACTCTTCGACAGCATTTCGGTAAGCATACATGCCCTTCCCGACGGTAAGAATGGCACTGAGGATGGAATTGGGTTGATCCGTGTCGTAGCTGTTGGGAAATCGAGTGTGGTTTTTGGAGGATTGACGGAGCTGAATTGTGCGGTACTCGGCGGCTCCGAAAATGCAAAGCAGGCGATTGTAGCAGCGGAAGAATTCAGATTTGATTTGATAGTAGTTCCAAGAACCGCCACCGACATCGTTGGCTGTGACAGGGAAAAAAGCAAGCGATCTCGTTTAACCCCCAGTGAACGTGTCTCGACGGAAAAAAAAACCTTACTCTCATCCTGAGGGTCTAGTACAGTCAAGACTCCAGGTTTTCTTGTAAAATTATACTCGGATTTGTAAAAAAAACCAGGTCCGCTCCTTAAATCGCACTTGATTCCCAAATCCTGATAATTAAACGATCGACCGTAAAATTCTAGAAACTCGATAAATAGCAACCCGAGGTTTTCCAACGGATTCGTTGCGCCGACTTGAATCAGGGGATGTAGCTGTGCAACGGAAAAATCGCGGGGGTGGGTGATGTGAGAATCCTTCAATATTTCCAGCTTGATAAAAGCTCATCACCTTGACAAACGTGCTCACTAATATTAAAAGCGCGTAGCTTCCACACCCTCCATTAAACGGCTCATTCAAATGCCGCATCAACAGAAACTGCTTCAATAAATACATCAACCCTCGAATCGCGTCTCCAACTCCATTCGGCTCGCTCAGAAATTGAGTCACAATCTCAGCCGCTTGAAGACCTCCTCCCATGTTCAGGGAAATATCGACAGGAAACTGTGTCAATGCGTCCGTGTATTTGATGATGGGTACTTTGGCTTTCGAAATGACTTCGAGGTTGCGCGATATGCCGTGATCTCGTAGCGCAACTGAAAGTTCGAATAGGGATGCAGGAGCACGCAGGTTTTTCCCCAGAATGACAATATCAACGTCGCTTCGAGAGAATAAAAAACGGGGATAGATGAGACGGTTGAGGAAGCAAAGGTACTGAAATAACCCTCGCAAGATTCCTACCTAGTTGGGAGATATAATTTTGTACTGAAGGATCCAAACACATTCACTTCGGCTGTGGGCCATAGATAGCTGACAACATGCCGTAACCGTTCAATGGTCAAATGTCGGACAGAGTGCTCGGCAGCCGTTGGGGAAATGTATGCAACGTAGTCTTCCACTTCTTGAGAGAACCTGATTGTTAAGTGAAGAGAAGAAGTTAGATGCAGATTTCCGGGAATCCTCATTCATTGCGCAAAAGCAGGACGGCGGCTTTTCGGACAAACGCATTTCTCAGAAAATGGATTTGAAAAGTGGGCGGGATGTGAAAGCAAGAGGCGAAAGATATCCAGTCCACATACATTTCGCGTAAATTCTTGGAGTACTTTCTGGAATCTTCAACCCATACAGGCTGGGGCAACTCGTACAAGATTTCAAAAGGGTCGCGATCATTGATGCCGTCATCGTATTTCCCTTTTTGACGCAGCGAGTCCTTGTTCGAGTCCACACGGGCCGCAGCTGCACTGGGATCCATATCGCCGAAAGAAATAAAATCCATTTGATTTGGATCCGATCCAGAGGACTTTGAGCCATCCAGAGAGCCTTGTTCAGGTTTAAACAGCTCCTTCTTCTTTGGCTGAGACTGCTGTTGCGGCGGTGTTTTGATTCCGAATCGCTCAGCCCGTTTCG
Organism: Chytriomyces cf. hyalinus JEL632; assembly: GCA_025435555.1. Classification (NCBI taxonomy): domain Eukaryota; kingdom Fungi; phylum Chytridiomycota; class Chytridiomycetes; order Chytridiales; family Chytriomycetaceae; genus Chytriomyces; species Chytriomyces cf. hyalinus JEL632. Next base: position 23,482 of record JAIWWG010000048.1, on the reverse strand, counting down.
CCATCGCATCTTCGTTTAACGAAGCGGAAGCGCTGTTTGAAGATTTGGATTCGGGCGCCGATTTCGAGGGGAGAGAACTCTTTCCCCTCTGCACGGCCTGGTTGGATCCTCCGAATGCAACAGGTTTTCGAGCTGGTGGCAGGGACGCTCCTTTCATCTCAAAGCGCACAGTTTCCACCTTTCCCTGTGGTCCGCTATTCAAAACTGCCTGTGACACGGTTGGTGCGCGGTTGAAGCTGAAGGAATTAAGCTGGGGGACTGGAAAGTTGCGATTCACGTTTTGGTCTGGTTGTGACGAGGTTGATGGTGCATATAGATTGCTGCGCTGTGAAAAGTGTCCATTCGAGTTGTTGTTGCTGCTGTTGTTATTCTTTGCGGAATTGAAGGTGCTGCGGTTGTTGTTGTTGCTGGCATAGTGATGCTTCTGGTAGGGCCCTCGTCCACTGCCACCACCGCCACCGCCGCCACCGCCGCCACCGCCGCCACCGCCGCCGTTGTTACGGTAGCCGCCACTGCTTTGCCCGCTACCGCCTCTGCCACCTTGGTTATAGAGATGGTGGCCGCGACTTGACATGGCAATATAATCTCTTTACGGTTGAAAATAAAAAGGGTGAAAAACACGCAGGTTTTTTTTCTTTGTTTCAAGGACTCCGCGCAATCCTTTCACCCTCTTCAACCATTGCGTTTATCCGCGCTCTCATGTCGGGGAACTCTCCAATCACAGTCAGAAAGTCCTGTCTGGTTAAGCGGTATGTCACAGAAGGCAGGGCTACCTGGACAGTGGCTGTCCGCCGTGACTTGGTAATCAACGACATCTCTGATGTGGACAGTCTGGTCAGAGTAAACTCATTTCAGAAGAAGAAAAGAAAAACCTCCAATGTACGATGAGTCATAAAGCGAAGTCACGCGGTTCCCGTCGACAAACACATTGACCTTGCCAGACAGGATAAAGTACATGTCGCTCCCGGACTCTCCCTGCTTCATCATAAAGTCGCCGGGTATAAAGTACCGTGCATGCAGCACCGTTGCCAGCTTGTAAACGTAGGTATCGTCCCTCCCGTCCATCTCCTCCCGCCGCAGGAACGGCACCTTCTCCATCAATCCACGGGTATTATGGCACGCGATTTCTTCTCTCAGAGATTCGTTCATGTCCGAAAGTAGCGCGTCTTCTTCAAAGTACTTGCCTCGGTATTTGGTCTCGTAGTGGCTCACGAGTTTGTCGCGTGTTAGAGTGTCCAGACGCTTCCATTTCACGTAGTCAATAAGTTCTTCCATCTTTTGGTTATACAGTTGGCCTGAGGCGTTGAGCGAGATGGCCGCCGAGGACACCAATCCAACAAATGCGGCGTACTACGAGGATTAATAAAGACAACGTCATCACCTAAGGTTGAGGCACTCACCAGTACTGTCCCGACGCATATCTGGCAATCAGCGAGGATCTGTTCGATTGCTGTCTGCGGCCTTCAAGAAATGCATCATATAAGCAACAACAACCCTTCAAACGCCCCCCACAAAGCACGCCCACAAACTCAACTTGAACGCCATCGGAAACAAGTTCCCCACTGCAAGAAAGAACGTCCATGTATACGCTTCAAACTCGCTTGCACCCAAGAATCCCGGCCACACAAGATCCCATCCTCGAAAATCATTTGTTTTTGCGACAAAGTACATTGTGCACGCGTTCAAGTGGATAAAGAAAAAAATAATCAGCGCGACTGGGAAAGTTTTGGAAATGCCAACGCCGAGTGTGTCGTCGATCCACAGTTTTGCGCGTCGAAAGTACGCGCAGCGTTGCATCATGGCGGGAATACGCACGATGCGCACAAGGCGTATGAATGAGAGAACCTTTTCTGCTTCCGTCTCCATAAACACAGCAGATGGTATCTGTTTCCAGAAATGCGAAAAATCAGTAATCCAACCACTCCCAAGAAATTAACTCGGCGATTGAACACCCCTCGCCGCATGACACTCACAATAGAAATCAAATCAAAGAACAATTGGAATTTCAGCCAAGATCTTAGCCATGTCGACAGAGACGGTCGAGCGGACTCATACTCGCGAAAGCTTGAAGTTGAGTCGGTCGCGTCCGATTGAGGGGTCAACATCGCCACGAGAGAGTCCATCAAATAGACTATCGTCACTCTGAAAATCCAATCGATTGTGAGAATCACATGTGCTGTCGAAAGCGACTCACGCTATCTGGATGTTGTGTGTCACTTCGTGGTTCATGTCAAAGCCAACAATGAAAAGGGTAGTCCACAGGATTACGAAATATGCAGCTGTGAAAAGGGGTTCGTGAGTTTGTTGTGCTCAAGACTACTACTCAAACCCATCCTACAAATCATCACCAGATCCCACACCGTGCTAAAGTCTGACTTTGGATGCAGCCCGTGCTCCATAAAACTGATTGAGTCAAAGTCTGCGATATCAAGGTGCTCCAGACGAATCCTTTGTCCCTTGTTGTCGTAAGCTGGAAGCAGGAAACAAAACTGGACGCGTTTTCCGAGACTAAACTGGGTATACGTGACAGTGCGTGATGCTAGTGGATCGAACTGGTTCTGAAAAGTCTCTTCGCAAGTCCTTTTTGTACTCGTCCATGTTCTTGATGCCAGTAGTTCCAGTGTGGCGTAATCCTGAAGGCTGTGGGATTCTTATCCGGGACGACGGAGACGGTTGTGTAATCCTTCATTTCATGCGTGGAACTGTTTTCGTCAAAGGGTATCGATTCACTTTGGAACGAGTACGTCTGACTTAGCGCTTGCTGCGAGTCTCCCGAGCCGCTTTGTTTGGGGTCGCTGTCACAACTTGCACTATTGGATACACGCTTCAGAGTGGACAAGCCCCTGCCCAGTTTCGATTGAGATGCATCGGGTCTGATGCTGCCAGAGTCTACCACCACCGATATCTTGAGCGGTGTTTCAATCTTTTCGTGTCTTGGAGAGCCTGAGTCAAAGGTTTTTGAACGCGACAGTTGCGACGGCGGCATCAATTCCGCGCGAAAGACGTTGAGCTTCTTTGGGTGAGACGGCGTTAGTTTCGTGTTGCTGGAAGTTGTGATCTTGGATTTGGACTCAAACAGCCTTGCGAATTGGTCGGGGCCGCACCGCTTGCCGCATAGTCTTGGCTCGTGATGCGGCAGCCGAGATCGGCTAGAGAAGGAGTCTTGCCGTCTGGTTCCATTTTGAAGGGGGAGTCCTTGCGTGGCTTCTGGCTCTTCTTCCCGTTAAAGTTCTCGATGGGAGACACGTTCGTCGGGCGCAGGAGAGAGAGCAGTCGGTCTGTCTTTGCAATCAAGCTTTCTCTCAGGTCGAAAATCTCTGTGATCAGCGTATGATGCAGCTCCATGTCGTTCTGCGGAAGGTTTAGACAAACCTGGCGCGAAAAGGTGTGACTTTGCTTTGTAAAACTTGGAGAATTGTCAAGTTCAAAAGATAAAAAAAAACGCTTTTAAAATGCCACTCAGACTGGGAACGCTCCTCACGCGTGCGTCCCATGGGCGTCTCCTCACGCCTCAAATGAACTCCTTACACCTACAGCCACGCATCTTGCTGCACACGCCCTTCCTCAACACCCGGTTTGCCTCATCCCTGCCCACGAAGCAGCCAGAACCCGTTCCCAAGCCATCGTTCTGGCTCGAATCCAAGCGAATCTTTAACCTCGCAGCTCCCGAAGTTGCTCCTCTCTCCGGAGCTGCTGCCCTTCTTCTCGTTTCCAGCGGTGTTTCTATGGTATAAAAACTTGTTCATCTTTTTTGCGATTACTGTCACAATTGATAATCAATGTTCGCCAAAAGGCTGTTCCGTTCTCGATGGGCAAAGTGATTGACTTTATGATGATCCAGATGGGTTTGAAAGTTGCCGACTCAGAGTTGATGCATTTGATGACGAGCATTCCGCCAGAGACGTTGTTTGCGGGTCTCGTGGCCTTCTTTCTGGGTGCGTGTGTGCCCCGTTCTTCCTGTTGCCGAAACGCTTCAAAAGTTAACACTACATTTCATGTTTCGTAGCTGGCGCTGGAGCAAACTTTGGGCGCATTATTCTCATGAGGATGGCGGGAGAACGGTATGCGCCAATCAAAATTTGAGATTTTCTTTCGTTGGCTGACATTCCGAATGAAACAGAATCATTGAACGACTCCGGAACCAAATCTTTGAGAATATTGTGAAGCAGGACATTGAATTCTTTGGTATTGCGAAAAACTGAGAGAAATCCCGACCCAATTCTTACGGTTTTTCATCATTTCATTTCAAAAGATCGCAACCGAACTGGAGAGATCATTTCTAGACTGGCGGCGGATACTGTCGTTGTGGGAAAATCTGTCACGCAAAACATTTCGGATGGGCTTCGAAATGGAATCATGGCTGTCGTGGGAACGGGAATGATGCTCTATGTGAACACAAGCTTAACAGTTTCGTGCATCCTTGAACTCTCCCCTTTCGAAAACGACACCTCTCTGACAATCAATTCTTGATACAGCTGACAATGATGTCCATCATCCCTCCCATCGCAGTCGCAGCAATTTACTATGGACGAATCCTTCGAGACATTTCAGCAAAAACTCAAACCGCCACATCTCATACAACCCAAGTAGCACAAGAAAAACTCGATCTCATCCGAACCGTGCGCGCATTTGCCCAAGAAAACCGCGAATCCCACTCATACGCCACTGAAACGCATAAAGTCTACGAACTGTCCATGAAAGAATCGTACGCGGGCGCCACGTTTTTCAGTGGAGCTGGGTTTGCTGGAAACTTTGTTGCAATGGCGATTTTGTATTATGGAGGATCGCTTGTGGCTGCTGGATCGATTACGCCGGGAGATTTGACGAGTTTCTTTTTGTACTCGACGTACGTTGGGTTTAGTTTTATGGGACTGAGTGGGTTTTATGGAGAGCTCATGAAGGGGATTGGTGCGAGTAGTAGACTGTTTGCTTTGATGGAGTCGAAAGGAGAAGTAGAAGGACAGTCGAGTCAAAGTAAGGAACGAGTGTTTTCTGCGTGACCAGAGTTTGATTACCAATCATTTTTTATTATCAGCCGGAATCAAACTCGAAAAAGTAACTGGCCGCATCGAATTCAAAGACGTTGAATTTGCGTACCCGACCCGTTCCGACGCCAAAATCTTTAAAGGCCTCTCATTCACGATCGAGCCTGGCACAAATGTTGCGATTGTCGGAAAATCTGGGTCTGGAAAATCAACTGTCGCGCAACTGTTGCTCCGCTTCTACGACCCATCACAAGGTTCCATTTTCATTGACGGAATCGATATTCGCTCGTTAGATGGAAACCATATGCGGAATAACATCATGTCCTTTGTTCCTCAAGAGGTTTGTTGCTTGTCAGTTATCTGCATTGAAAAATTGGTTAAAAGATCACATAACTCAGCCATCGCTGTTCGCAACAACGATTCGTGAAAACATTGCGTACGGCCGTTCGAATGCAACTGACCAAGAAATTGAATCTGCATGTGAACGCGCCAACGCTCTCGGCTTCATCAAAAAATTCCCACAAGGTTTCGATACATATACTGGAGAAAAGGGAGTTGCCATGTCTGGAGGACAGAAGCAGCGAATCGCCATTGCTCGAGCGTTGTTGAAAGATCCGAAAATTCTAATCATGGACGAAGCCACATCCGCATTGGATGCATCGAGCGAGAACCTTGTTCAGGACAGCATGTCGCAGATTGTGATGGGTCGGACGGTGATTACGATTGCGCATCGGTTATCGACGATTCAACAGGCGGACTTTATTATTGTTGTGGAGGAAGGGCGAGTGGTTGAGACGGGTGCGTATGATGAGTTGGTGGAGAGGGAGGATGGAAAGTTTAGACATTTGATCGATGCTCAGTTGAGCAGTTGATGCATGCAAAGCCGGATTACAAATTATTGTGTTTGAGTTCCGATTTTTCTTTCTGCATTTCGAATGTGAGAACACTTTCAAAATAACCAACAACTTGGACACACCAACAATGCTTGCCGCGTCTCGACCCGTTGCAGCAGCCAAATCCCGCCATTCCACACAGGCAGCAGCAGCACATACCCCTGGAAGAGTCCTCGTTGCGGCAGAAGGCGCGGGCGTGTCAAGGTTGGGACAGGTACGTTGTCTGCTGTTTGGCGCTGACTCTGTCCGTGTGAGAGTGCTTAACACTCCGATGGATACACTCACAGAGACAAGCGCTGATGGCGTCGCTGTCTGGGTCCCCTGAGTCGCTCGAACTCTTGTCGACAGTCGCTGCACTGACTGACGAACACGATCTGCGTGGCGATGTGCATGTCGCAGGTAACATATCTTATGTGTCTTTGTCTCTTTTGAGTTGTTTGACCCAACCAAGCACACTTCTGCTGTCATGCAACCCGTGTAACGCTTGGCCAGATTAATTTCACTAACATTGATTTTCACGCTAATTCAACAGTCACGCTGCAACTGGGCGCTCACCCGGACCAGGCCCAAATCCAAGAAGCCCTTCAAAGTGTGGCGGGTCTGCTCGGCGTCTCGGCTGTCGACTCGCTCACTCTCCGGCTCCCCCAGACCAACCCATCCACAGTCACCGTTGCAAGAGCGAGCGATACTGAAAGAGCAGCCAATATTCTTGCAAGCAGAAAGTCACGAAAGTTGTCTCATGGGCCCAGCGAACTCCTCGAGTCACAGGACACGGCGTATCCGAAAATTTGGGAAGCTCTCGTGGAGGCTGTTTCAACACCGCAGTTTGCTGTGGGCTCGTTGGGTGTCAGTGCTGCATCTGTGGGAGAGTTGGAAGGGCTCATCAGACGTGTTTCAACCCATTCAAATGCGTCGCTTTTGCATTCTGTCACAATTGAATTGGCGAAAGATGCACGTGTTTCGGATATCGAAGCAACTGACGATTTGGAAGCATTAGCGCGGTCACATGGTGTCAAGGTATGTGTTTCAAAAGCAGCGAGGGAAGAGATCCAGGGATTGTCAGTGGGAACTGATGGGACTGCGAAAGGAGCTTCGTTTTTATGGATTGCGCGTTACACTGTGTTTTCCAACACTCGCAGTGTCGCTGTGAAGAGTGGATATGCTGGCATGGCATTGCATGTTTGACAACGCACTTTTTAAATTCTTCCGTCAAAAGGGATTGTATTTTATTTTGTTTCCAGCGCAGTATTGGCGCAGTCTTCTTTTTGAAATGCTTTTGGAGTACCCCAATAGATCTGATTATTAATCACTGTACGAACACTGCGAGGGACGCGGATGTGATTTCGCTCTCCACGAGCTTCTTTACAACTTTTCCGTCCTGCGAAACAACAGCATGAGCGACACTTAACAGAGTGATGCTGAAGTTACCTTTCCAAACTCGTACAAAGTGGGGACAGCCGTGACCTTCAACTGTTCGTGGTTACGGTAAAAGTTTTTGGGGTCACGGTATGTGGCTCTGTCACCGGCAGGAACTTCAACCAGGACCGAGTCTTTTACAGTGAGCACGGCCTTGCGGATGAGTGGATCGCTTGTGACACAGTCCGGACACCTTCCGATGCATCTTCCGTCAGCCCTGCATAGGCATGGGGAACAAAGATTGCGTACCACGACTCGCCCGTGGCAGCTTCCTCTGTGCCAAAAACAACGACAAAGACTCTTCCTGCTGCTGAGGAGAGCGTTGATGCGAGGGTGGCTTCAAACTCGGATGGGTCAGCGACACGTTGAACCTTCATTTTTCTGATCTGTTTTTATAACTTCTGATTTTATTTGAGGTGGGTTAAATTTAAACAAAAGAAATAAGACAATGTTTGTCAGGACAGTGTCAGCACTGCGCCCATGCGCATTCGCACCAGTCAAACCGTTCAAACTCACACATCCATTCCCGCTCTCTGGCGCCCGATCGAGACTGTTGTCCTCATCACAACTCGTGCGGACATCCAAACCAACCACATCAACTTTGCCCTTCCATCCTCCCAAACAACAATCCTCAGATCCAACCACCAGCAGCATCCACAAAAGCAGCGAAAAACTGGATTCATACCTGGACGATTCTTCAATCGATGCATTGCGGTGGAAGGCTCCACCCACGGGTTCGTTTGTGAACCAGTTCTTGGAGTTGAGCAAAGCACGGCTGGCTGCTCTTGTCGTTCTTACCACAATGGCTGGATATGCTATGGCGCCGATGGCTGTATCGCTCCCGATTCTTTTGGCAACCACCACAGGGACAGGTAACTGAAAATTACGATCCAGCTTGAAAAGGGAATCTAGCACTTGTTCTGATACATGCACACAAATAACTAAGCGCTTTGTGTTTCATCGGCGAATGCATTGAATCAATGGAGTGAAGCGCCTTTCGATGCGCAAATGAAACGGACGAAATCACGGCTGCTTGTGACGCATGCAATGTCTGGGCCGCAGGCTGTTGCGATTGGCGTTGCTTCGGGAGTTGCGGGAGTTGCAGCGTTGTATACCTTGGTGAATCCGTTGACTGGTTTGTTTGTTTTGCTTTTGCTTTTGCTTTTGCTTTTTTTTTTTTTTTGAACCAGTCGTGACTTTATAGCTGCTCTTGGACTTGCCAATATTGTATTGTATGCTGGAGTATACACTCCTATGAAGCGGTTTACAATTTGGAATACGTGGGTTGGAGCGCTTGTTGGGGCGATTCCTCCAATCATGGTTAGACTTGCAGACTCAGTTCAGCGGGTACTTCGATTTCTTACAATTATGTATATTTATCTCCAGGGCTGGGTTGCATGCACTGGATCACTTGACGCCGGCGCTTTGGTAATGGGTGAGTGAAAGTTCCGATCAATGATCAAAGACCGGATTCATTTTCCTAACTTGCGCTCAAAAACATAGGATCAATTCTATTCTGCTGGCAATTCCCACACTTTAACGCCTTGAGCTGGAACTTGCGACAAGACTACGCAAAAGCGGGGTATCACATGATGTCAGCCGTCGACCCGGCATTAAACGCCCGCGTATCCTTGCGATACGCGTTAGCGCTATTCCCAGTCTCTGCACTAGCACCATACCTGGGAATGACGAGCTGGATGTTCCTGGGAGCCAGTTCAGTTGTGAATGGAGCGTTTCTTGTTTGTGCGGTTCGGTTTTGGAGGGATAGCAGCGACAAGAGCGCGCGTGAATTGTTTTTCATGAGTTTGATTCATTTGCCAGTGTTGCTGGGGTTGTTGATGGTGTTTAAGGAAAAGAACTGAGTTTTTGAACATGAATTTGAACATGCAGAAGATCACACGCACCACCACTACGACGGTGACGCATCGCTCTGTGGATCAGTCCGGTGCTGTCCGCATGACGATACGCAAGACCAACACTGTGGCAGTCTCAGTATCAGCGTGTCCGCAGGCGGGCAACGAGATCCAAGGCGTCTCTTCTGATGAGGCGGATACAGCAGAGAAGGATGCGGAAGGAGACATGGTTAATCTTTCCGTTCTTGATCCACTGTATAGATGCTAAACATCAACACCAGTCAGACCCACGAACGTTTTCCATCAAAGGCCTCCCTCTTGCCCACATCCACTCACTGATCGAAACTTGGGGTGGACCTTCATTATTAGAGGGACTCACTACCACAGATGTCTGCGTCCGCTTCCTAAAACCGCTCACTGTCGAATCTGGACTGTCCCTGTGCGCCCAATACTACACATCCAAGAACACCGCCATGGCATCACTTATCCAAAACGCAACCTGGTTCATTTCTCACGCGTGGCAATACCGCTTCTTGGATGTCATTGGCGCCATTGACAACTTTGCAGCGCAGGAAGGCCTGGATCCAGCTACAACTGTCATTTGGTTCGACTTGTTTTCCAATTCGCAACATGACACGGCTTCAAAGCCGTTTACCTGGTGGGAAACTACTTTCATGAATGCTGTCAAGGTTATTTTTTTTTGTTCAAAGGAAACTGTGGCCTCGAAAACTGATGAAATCTATACACACACGCGCGCTCTTTTCCAGAAAATTGGCAACGTGGTCATGGTGATCCAACCATGGTCCAACCCAATCCCCCTCACCAGAGTCTGGTGCATTTTTGAACTCTACGCTAGCACTGCAACAAGCAGCTCCTTCCACGTTGCCATGACACCCACCGAAACAAAGGCATTCATGGCCCAACTTCTCGATAACACTGAATCGTACTATAAAGTACTATCGAGTCTACGTTCACAGAACGCGAAATCGTTTCTGGAAACGGACAGACTTGCTATTTTCGCGTTGGTCCGAGAAACGGTTGGATTTATTGCGTTGGATCGATTGGTTCTTGACACACTGTTGAAGTGGACTTTTAGCCAGTTGAAGCAGTTTAGTGAGAAGGCGGAGACGCGGGAGGAAAGCTTGTCTTGGAAAGTAGTGTTGGGAACGTTTTACTATTTGATGGGAAAGAACAGCGAAGCTGAGCAGTTGCTTCTTGGACTGGTTGGACAATGCAAGGATGTGTTTGGGGAGACGCACATTCAGACTCTCAATGTGCTGTACAAGTTGGGCGTAAATTACTTGGCTCAGGCAAGGTACAAGGAAGCAGAGCAACAGTTTCTCTTGTGCATTGAGTCATCAGATGGGGCAGACGCTGTGGCATCCATCAATTTTTCAGTCAGCTTGGCTACAGCGTACAGCAGATTGGGACGTTTTGATGAGGCAGAGGCAGTATACAAGACTTGCCTGCAGGAAGGGAAAATTCAGCGGGACTTGTCAACATTGGCTGCTCTGAGCAGTTTTGGTGGATTCTACCTTGATCAAAAGCGGTATGCAGAGGCTGAGCCAATGCTTAAACAGGTATTGGAGGAACGCGTTCAAGCTTTGGGAAAGACTCATCCCATCTCAATGAGATCCATGAAGGCGTTGGGAAGGCTTTACCTTCAAATGGAAAAGTTTGATGAAGCAGAGGTCCTACTTCTGGCAGCTGTTGAAGGGAACCACCAAGCCTTTGGAGATGAGCACTTTGCCACGTTAGGAGCCATGAATGATTTGGCTGTGCTCTATGATGAGCAGAGGTTGTTTTCCAAGGCAGAGCAAATCTACATCAAGTGTGTTGAGTTGCGCACGGTGACTGTTGGAGAATTCCATCCTGATACCCTCTTGGCAAAGTGTAACCTGGCCATGAATCTTCAATTCCAATACCGTAATGCTGAGGCTGAACCCTTGTTTGACGCGTCGGTTGAAGGATTCAAGAAAACCTTGGGGCTTTTGCATCCTGACACATTGAGGACCATGACCAATGCTGCTGTGTTTTACGAGTTGTATGAGCAGTTTGAAAAAGCGGGTGTACTGTACAAGCAAGTGCTGGATGCGCGGACAAAGATGCTTGGTCTCTCTCACGCGAACACCCTTGTTTCAATGAGCAGCTTGGCGGATGTTTACAATGCAGAGGGAAGGAAGCAAGAAGCTAAAGAACTGCATGAATCTTGCTTGGAACAACGCACCGCAACACTGGGACCTCACCACCTGGACACCCTAGCAACCACAAAATCACTTGCGAAACTTGACCAATCACTTGGAGACTCAACAGCTGCCGAATCCTTGTTCCTCAATCTTGTTGATGGGTTGAAAATCACGCTTGGAGCATCTGATCGCAAAACAATGGACGCCATGAATGAAGTTGGGCTGTTCTACATCTCCAAGCGGCAGTTTTCCAAGGCTGAGCCCATGTTTGAGACTGCGTCACATGAAAGCAAACAGACCCTTGGGAGCAACCACTTGTACACACTCTCACTCATGAATAACCTGGGATTTGTGTACAAGATGCAAGGGAAAAGTGGTGAGGCCAAAGAAACCTTCAACAAATGTCTGGATACGTGTCATGTACTTGGGGAGGCAGCAACTGCAATCAAGCTGAGAGCTCTATTTCATCTTGGGAGTCTGCACGAATCACTGGGAGAAATTGAGGATGCAGAAAAGGTCCTGAAAGCGTGTCACGAGGGCCAGGTGGAAATGCTGGGTCCAAATCACCCACAAACTCTGGCCACGCAATCCATCCTAGACAGAATCCACCCAATAGAATGCTGAAAATAAAAAGGGATTTGGTAGATTTTATTCAAGCTGTGGGCAGTCTGGAAATCTTGATCATGATTGGGTACTCCTTGTCGGCATTGTAAATGCTCGGGTCGCTATTTGTTAGTTCCAGTTGCTCAGCATGTATTGCCCACACATCGTCATCGTAGTTCTCGATCCATTGCACTTGCAAAAGTCCGTCCGACTTGCCGTGGCACAGTTGATAAAACTGCAGCAGCGAGTTCCCACGCCTGGGACAAAACAAATACGCGACGCCCGATGCATTCAAACACGCAATAATCGTGTCAATGAGCGGCTCATGCGCGTTCGTGTCGAATGTGCAATCCCCGCCAACGATGACATCAACGAGGGGCGAGCTCTTCTCGCCCCACAACAACTGCTCCGCGCTGACAACTACTGATGGCGCAAAGGAGTTTAAATTGCGAGCAATGTTGGACTTGAGAGATGCAACGCTTGATGGATTGCCGTCAGTCACGTGCACAGATGCGGGGTGTGCTGCAGACGCGATAGCAAGCCCTGCCAACCCTGTCATTCCAGAGCCGAGTTCTAGTACACTTTTACCGCTGCAATAAATCTTGAGCTTCAATTCTTGTGTGGTTTTTTCAAACAGCGCGACTTCAACAGCTCACCGAAAGAGTTCCGGATTTTTGATGGCCGCCCAGTATGCCATGACATGCTCTGAATTCCATATCCGAACATTTCCAGTGTTTAAAAAACCCGAGTATTGCGAAAACAAGTTTGCTTTATCGATTCGGTGGTGAGGAGTTCTGGCGCATATTGAGAGCTTGATGAGTTTCGACATCGGGTTTTGGATCAAGATTTCCGCGTCCTCACGAGATTTTAAGCTGATGGCCGCTGCCCAATGGATACAACAATGTGCAGACATCTCCGAGATCTGTTTCGGTCAGACTTAAAACAGTCTCCAATTCGACGCGGCCAAAGAGGGCTTTGAAGATGCATTCCGATTGATCCGGGTGTGGTTGAGGCTGATTTCCTGCTTGACTCAAGAGCGCGTTGCGCAGCAGTTGCCAGCGCTTTTTGTGTTTCGTTTGCGTCATTGATTTTATTTTACGCTTGCTGAGATTTTTAACATGTCGCAAAATAAAATGCTCCAAAAAGAACAGAGAAATAGCGGCGCAGTTGCTCTGTCACAGACGATGCCAGACGAAGAAGCTCACGAGCAGGTGCAGGAACAGTCAAACAAGGTATTCACTCACCGTCCTTGATTGGAACGAACATCTCAACAACCGCAACAATGACCAGCGTGTTTGTCTCCCGCGCGATGACCATGGCCAAGTCAACCAGGAAGTTCAACAGGAAGTTCAACAGGAAACAATAGTGGAGAACCCTCGACCTGCAGTCTCTCTGGCAGCCCTGTTTTCGGAGATTCCATCGCCATCAACGAATATACCAGCTGAGATCTGTGATCTGCTCAACAACGCGCAATCGCGAATACGAACCCCGTTATTCAGATATCAATGCCATTCAATCGCAAAAATGATCTCGATAGAGCTGGATCCTCCCGACTGGTCATTTCTGGGAGTCGGGGATAACAAACACGCAGCGTCCCCCAGTGGCAGGGGAGGAATCTTGTGCGAGAATATGGGAACAGGAAAGACTTTGATTGTGATTGGCTTGATCGTAGCGACACTGGACATGCCATGCAGTCGAACAACCGGGCCGTGGACAGTTTCGCTCACATCACACGCGCAATCTGTTCCTGAATTGGATCGTGTTTATAAATGGGAACTGGCACCAAGTGCGCACTTAGTTCCGCTCTTTCGAGACCGCGTACCGAGTCTATTCGATTTGACAGTATTGAACTTGAAACTCAACTGCAACGGCCTTCATCTGGCAGAAATCCTGGACCAGATGCCGCCTCATGCATCAAAAACATACGACTCAATCCGCCAATATTACACCATCCTCGAGACCCAAGAACATTTCCAATCCATCTACAACCAACGCCGCGAAAAAAGATCAAACGCGCGATCCGAGTTTCGCGAATCGGACCAAATCCATCTCTCCCAAATAACCCTCATTGCCGTCCCAGACACTCTGATTGCTCAATGGATCACCGAATTCAACAAACACGTGCCAAGTTCATCAAATATTTCGCGGTTGGATTTGATGTCGAAAGAAGACGCAATCCCTGCTGTAGAAGTGCTACTCACATACCACGTGATTCTCATTTCTCATTCCCGCCTCGCGCGCGAATCCGAAAGCGGCAAACTAAACTTTTTTGGCGGTATAAAGCGGGTATGCACATGTCCTTACAAAAAGGCTACACGAGAACGTGACTGCCATTGTGCCGTTGAAGTATCGATCCCTGCGTCTCCGCTCATGCAGATCCATTTTAAACGGCTCGTGTTTGATGAAGGTCATTTGTTGAAGCATGAATCAAGGCTTCCTGATTCGAAATTGTTGGAAGCTGTGTCGAAGCTTCGGTCGGATTGTAAATGGGTTTGTTCGGGAACGCCGCTGCCCAATGTTTTGGTTGGAGAGGTGAAGAATGAAACGAGGCGGATGAAGATGGAAAAAGCGGATTTGAAGAAACTTGAAGGCGTTGTGGTGAATTATTTGGGGTTGGCGCCGTTTCGAGATGATAGTTGAGTTGTTGAGGAATGTGCTTGTTTTAAGATACTAGCGTAACCAGCTTTGTTGTTTGCAGAACCACTTTTGAATGCTCTCGTCATTCGGCCTTGGATGGGTTCCAACGCGGATCGCGTTCGTCGTGTGAGAAGTTTGTTCCAAACATTGATGGTGCGACACCAACCAAACGACATTATCGACGAGAATCCACGTATTACAGTCTTTCCTAGTAATGCTTTTTTGAATCTGAACGTATAAACCCCACGCAGTTCCTCCATTATACGAACGACGTGTTCTGCTGAAAATGAATCAAAACGAACGCATCAACATCAACGTCATCATTTCCCTGATTAAACTCAACTCGATTCTTTCTGAACGAGAAGGGGCAGATTACTTTTCGCATCCTTCGCAAACAAAATCTCTGAAACGCGTCGTTGCAAAGTACGTGTTTGTTTTTCTTTTCTTGCTTGATGGGTTCAACGATGACTGACGTTAAAAAACAGTCTCAAACTCTGCTTGTTTAATTTCAACGGCACGGATATCATCGAAGAAGCCCAAAATGCACTCCAAATGGCTCAGCAAGGCCTCGAAAAGGCAATGTCAGGAAAAAAATCATACAACATTGACCACCTCAAAGAAATCATGCACCATTTACAAAACGCGCAAAACTCAAATTACGCAATGCTGCAACGAATGGCCGAACACGTCATGTACACAGTGAAACCAGCTGTCTGCGCGTGTGTATGGGCGTTTGCGGATGTTGGGATCATGGTTGACCTTGAACATCGGCTTTTGACGAATGTTGAGATTGAAGTGTGTCGGAAGCAACTGAAACTTGCTCGAATTAATGCGGAGCTGGATGGTGCAAATGAAATTGTTATGGAGGAAGCTGCAGTGTATGGTGAATCTGTTGACTCTGGATATGTTGCTGCATCTGGAGGGCCTTCAAGCATGGCCGCTGCTACCAGTGTATCAAATCCCAGGATACGAGGAGTTCAGTTTACTGATGAAGTAAAACCAGCAGACAACGGCGTCTCTATGGGATCTGCTGAAACTGCGGAAGCAAGTGGGTCGAACATCCCTGAAGAGACAGAGAAGCCAGAATTGTGCGACTCTTGCGCTATGAACCCTGCGCCTTCACTTGCAGGAAGCATTGTTTCCACCATCTCAACAAAGCTCAACTACATTGCAAGCCAGATTCTCCAACACCAAGCTAAAGAAAAAATCATTGTTTATACCACCGTAAGTACCTTTGATGTGGATGACGAATCTAAGTACATCTGGCCACTCACCAACCAATTCAAAACAGCACGACAATGAAATGGCTGCAGTCTGGGAATTCTGCAAAGTCGCCAAAATCCAGTGCCTTCTCTTTCAAAAAACTCATGTATGTACCTTCTCCCTTTACTTGAAAGATTCCCTCCTTAACCGCGCTTCCCCACTTCTACTCTCCAGCAACGAATCTCAGAAAAAGCAAAAAACGTTACAACATTCAATACAAGCGATGTCGTCCGTGTCATCATCATGGACGTGACGAGAGCATCATACGGACTCGATCTTTCTTCAGCCAGTCGAATCTATTTCATGCGGCCCATCCATGACAATGCCATGTACAACCAAGCCATTAAACGAGCTCATCGGCTTGGATGTGTTCAACCTGTGCATGTGGAGGTTATTGCGTTTGAAGGGACGTTGGAGGATCAAGAGCAAGGAGATGGGTTGTTGGAGGGCAGGGATGCTGGTGGGGATAAAGAAAAGCAGCAGCAGCAACAGGTGCAGAGGGATCGGGTTGAGGATTTGAAAATGAAGGATTTGATTGATGTTGCGCCGTTTGTGAAAGCGCGTGAGGAGCGTGGTGAGGTTGAATGTAGTTTTAGTGTCAGTCTTTAGAAAATATGATATGGTTGTTGATTGATGAGATATAGTATCTGATGCATTCGATGCCACGCCGTCTTCGTCTGTGATGGGGGGCACGAAACATACCAGCAAGAAATTACAGGAAGCTGCTGTTGATAAAAATCCAACAAGAACCCCAACAATTCTCAAGAACAACCGGGAATGGGACGCACGCCACGCCGCAGCAAACAAGCCACGCTTTTGACAAAAGAGTCACCGCTTCTGCGCTACTTCCGGGGTTCGCGTCCAGAGAGCCTATTTGACGTAAAGCGGCCTGTTCCGTATACCAGAACAACATCGAAGGAAGCGAAGAAAGCAGAGTTCTGTTCAAGCGCTGTTGGATCGAATGGATTGAAGCGGCTGGACGTATCTTCGAGCAGGGCAACAGCAAAGAGCATGGATGTGGCTTCACGTACTGGTTCGTTTGCTGGGGCGAGAGAAGCAGGGATTCTCTGCATCGCAGACTGGGGCAAGACGGGCACAGCAACCAATCGCGTATCCTTCAATCCACGCACCGAGAACGACGCTGAATGCAAAGAAGACTCCATGGCAGAAGAATGCCATCTACTCCAGATACCAAACTCAGCCTCGAAGGAACCACTGTCAACGCTGCTGAAAAGCCTGTCAGATCTGAGACTAAAGCACTTGTAGAAGATTATCGCTTTATTGTGACTTCTGGGCGTGCTCTGGATCCCGCTTTCTTGTGTCGATGTTGTCACGGACATTACCCGGACAAAATAAAAAAATACTTTTTGATTTGCACTTCAAACACACTTCCTATTTCACAGAATAACAACAATGACAGTATACACACGCTCTATCCTCTCTCTCAGCCCCTCAAGAAGACGGTCTGAATCGCGACTTTCTCGCCTCAGCGTCCATCCCCGCTTTCAAGTCCAGACACTCTTTCCAACTCAACGAAGCCCCAGCCTGCGCATCTGGAACAATCGCGTCCTCTTCCCCGCCATAATCAAGCTCGGAAACTTGACCAAACTCTTCGCGTTGCGTTTCAGAGTTGAACGATTGAACTTCAACACGTCGCAGACTTTGATGTTTCTCCACGAGGCCCTCGAAATGCTGAGACAGTCGCTCAAGAAGAACTCTTGGATTTGGCGGCTGTTCATTAGGGCCCTTGTGAGTGTGGTCGGGTTGTGGTGAAACGAGGAACATGTCTACTGTTGTTTCGGACCCTTGCTCTTCTGGTCTCCTTGCGTCTTCTTTTTGAATCGTATCCTCGGGGAATTTTGAGAAAGTGGTGGCTTCTTGATTGAGTTCAGCATACGGTTTTCTGGGGTTGTATGTGTCAGCAAAGTCGGTCAAATCAGTCAAGTGAAAAACGAAGACCCACTTGAAGAAAACCGCGTCCGCAAAGTCGCGCCGAAACAAGGATCCCACACAAATAGTAAGCATCAACGCAACTCCATACACAACAGTTCCGAGGAGAAGCATTGAAATCACAAGAATCCCTTTTTGCACGCCTTCTCGTTCAACCGTCACATGTCCCGTCTGTGCCAAGACAATGTTGAGACTCGAAGTCAAAGACACTTGATATTGCTTCGAGTTTGGATCGTACGATGCGAGTTTGGAGTTTGATGTGGGAGATGCGGGAACAAGTATCGCGCTCAACTGGAAATTCACAGACGTTTTTTAATGCTAAAGTGTTCAAGTCTGCAAGTCGTATGAACTCACTTGATACTCTATGTTCTGATCAATGGATGGATAATACACGATAGAAACCAGCAAAGTTCCTCCAAGCAATCGGACAGACCGGGACCGCCCAGACACGACGTCATCGAGCGATGCAATACCAGCCAATTCCAGCAACTGATCCATCGATACGAAATCATTGAAAACAAGCGGTTTGTCTGCGACTGAACGCGACATTTGGTTGTTGGTCGGGCTTTGAATCCAGTGCGAGATTGGAATTCTGAGACTGGAGAAGAAAGAAAGGAAAAAAGGAGAAGTGAATAAGCAACCATCAAACAGAATCCAAATTCATAGATCCTTACTCATCTGCGCCAAACACTGGAACCAGATCCACCTGCACCACATCCGCCGTACACACACTGCTCACAGGCATTTCCGGGTCACAAATAGAATTCTTTGGCGGCGCAGTAGTCACAGATTGGTCTTTCGCAAGGGTGACGTCAATGCGGTTCAAAGAAACTTGCAGCATTTGAGTTGGGTTTAGAAACAAGCATTTGGAAGACGCGTTTGTGAGGCAGTTCAAAGTGAATGGTTTGATGGAAGGGTTGCGTGCGAGTATTGATGCGTTGGTGGATGGGAGGTGGGGTTGGCCGAGCGAGACGCCACGTGGGACGACTGGCTGCGTCGTTGAGAGCACGTCCAAGTGCATGAACGCGTAGCTGAGGAATACAAGCGACAGGACGAAAGCAGGAGCATGAGCGAGAGCAGATGCAGCAACGAAAGAGGTGTGCATCTTTGTGGGGAAATACTGGACAATCAAAACAAATGAAGAGATGCTTGTGAATATTTATGAAATGTAAAATGTCGCAACTTTAAAAACCCAAAACATGGCTTCACCGCTTTCGAACGTGAACGTGGTTGAATTCGCGGGTCTTGCGCCAGTTCCGTTTGCGGGAATGATCTTGGCCGACTTTGGCGCAAGCGTAGTTCGCATCGACAGGCTTCCCGGCCACGGCGGCATCAGTGCTGATGTCATGGGAAGGTCAGTGGGAATCGACAGTCTCTGCATCAACGGCCTCTATCTCACTGTCGCTTCTTCTCACACACAGAGGCAAGAAATCCGTGTCCATCAACCTGCGCTCGAAGAAAGGAATCGAACTCGCAAAGAAACTGATTGCAAAAGCCGACGTTGTATTGGACCCATTCAGACCAGTGAGCGTTTCTTGTTCACCGCGAATTTTTGTGCCTTTGTCATTCATTTTGACCGAAATTTGAAGGGCGTGATGGAGTCGCTGGGTCTGGGTCCCGACGTCATTCAAGACATTAATCCAAGGTGCATTTTCGCGCGTTTGACTGGGTTTGGTCAAAGGGGAGAACTGTCCAGAATGGCCGGACATGATATTAACTATATTGCCGTGTCCGGTGCGCTGTCTCCCCTTGGACGGAGTGGGGAGAATCCAATGCCTCCAGCGAATATACTGGGTAAAAGTAACATCCTTTATCATAACAACTTGCACCTGACATATAAACCTAACACACAGGGGATTTTGCTGGTGGCGGGATGCTGTGCGTGATGGGAATCCTGATGGCCCTGATTGAGCGCAACAAGTCTGGGAAGGGGCAAGTGATTGATTCCGCAATGGTAGATGGTGCAGCGTATCTCAGCACATTTCTCGTCAAAATGAATCAAGGCGGAATGTGGAATAATCCACGAGGAACGAACATGCTCGACACTGGAGCGCATTTTTATGAAACTTACAGGACCAAAGATGGGCGTTTTATGGCAGTGTACGTTCTTTCGACTCCCTTTTCCGAGTAGTCCTAAAAGATTTGGTTTCCTCCTTTCAGAGGCGCCATTGAACCTCAGTTTTACAAAGCCTTACTGAAAGGCCTTGGTCTCTCTATCGAGAAATACGCCAATGAACAACATGACATGGAAAGCTGGGAGCCCATGAAACGCAAATTTGCAGACATTTTCGCAACAAAAACGCGTGATGAATGGTGTTCTATCTTTACCGGAACAGATGCCTGTGTAACCCCTGTATTGGAATGGGACGAAGCCATGAAAAGTAAACATTACCAAGATCGATGGGGAGTGACGGCGTACGAACAGTGGACACCGCCGCCTGCACCGGTTCTCAGCAGGACGCCTGCGAGAGCTGCAGTTGGAGATCCTGAGGTTGGTGGAGACACGCGTGCTATATTAGAAGGGATATGTGGGCTTGATGCAAATGCTGTGGATGAGTTGGTGCGGCAAGGCGTTGTTGGTGAATCAGTTCAATCTCGGGACAGCAGGCTTTAAAGCTTGCTGTCAGCGACAGCATAAACATTGGGATTCTCTTCATTTCTGTACGCCACGACATAAGTTGCCGTTTATTCTACAATTTCCAAATCCGGTTTCTCAGACTTGAGTTCCTCCAACTTGACCCGCGCTTCTTTTGAGACTTTAATGTGGCGCATGACAACACGTTTGATACAGTTTGAAGCGAGGACAGATTTAAACAGAGCCAGCATTCCCACATCCCCGACAGGGTTTTCTGAAATATCCAATTCTTTGATGCTGTAGTTTTGTTCAATGCCTTTGGAGAGGAGGACCATGCTTGCGTCGTTCATGCGAATGCGGCTAGGATAGTAAGGGTGTGAGTGAGAGAAGGGGGTTAAAAAGATGTTTGACTTACCCAATGTTTAGGGATATGATGGAGTTGGACTTTGCGAGAAAGGAGCTGACGGCGATTCCGTTTTCTCCGATTCCGTTGTCTTGAAGGCTCAGCACAGAAATGTGCGTGTTATCCTTTAGGAGATATTCTGTCAGGGGAAAGCACCGTGGAAGGGTAAGAGTAGAACGAACCTTCAAGTTGCTGAGAAACCCGGTTGCGCCGCGGACTCTGATTTGATTCCAGGCTGTCAAAAAAAAGTAACAGAGATCAGAGCGCGTAAAAATGGATCTCGCAAGAATCGGTGTTTACCCAAACTCAAATCCTTGATCGAGTCATTTGAGGATAAACCTGCTCCCAGTGCAATGGCACCCAAGTCGCCGATTTGGTTGTAGCTCAAATCCAGAACTGCAGTGAGTGAGGTGAATACCAAGTTGGGACAACGACATGATATCACCTTGGAGACACGAATTCTGTCGCAACCCCTCAGCAAGAAGCGATGCCTCTTTATCCCCCAGCGCGTTTCCTTTGAGAACAAGAGTTTTCAAGGTTCCATTGAACCCAAGCATTTCGGCAATTTCTGCGCCGCCTTGCAGCGACAGTTTGTTGTTTGACAAGTTGAGGAAAGTGAGTGTGCGGTTGATTTGGAGACTTCGGCCGATATATGCGCCGCCGGATTCAATCCAGTTGTCGGACAGGTCCAGGTGGGATATCGAGTTGTTGAACTGAAAGCAGTTGTGAGTCTTTTGGAGTCAATGAATGTATCAGTATAAGACACCTCCAACACGGATGCAATGGCTTGGGCTCCTTTGGGTCCCAGGCCGCGATGTTTGAGAATGATTTCGTTCGTGTTGATTCGCTCGGCAAAGTATGAAACAGGAACAACTCCAAGCACTTTGCAAGCCGTGATGTAAGGATCGTTCACAATCTTACGCTTCAAAATGCCTGTCACAGATTGATGAGAGTCAAAGAAAAAAAAAAAAAAAAAAGCGCGTCTCGATTTTCTCTCACCTTCGACATCGTTCAGATCAGACTCCCAGCCATCGTCCGTTTCTTCGCCGGATCCCATCCCATCTTCCTCCTCATCGATCGTTTTACCGGCTGCCTCGTCGAGAGCCTGCTCATCAAACTCACCAGCACCACTGCTGCGATCTTTCCCCTTGTCCTTCTCCTTTTTTGCGAGCGAAGCAATCTTGCCCAAATCAAACGCATCAGCTCCGCCTTGACCAACTCCTCCAATCTTGTCTTCTTTGGTGCCCTTCTTTTTGGCAGCAGTTTTGAGTTGCGCTTTTGCGACTGGTGTTGACTTTTTGGCCGTGACGGGCTTCGAAGGCGCGTCTTTGACCGGGGATGGTTTGAGTTTAGCGGCGCCTTTTGTTGCTTCTTCCAGCAGGCGGCGTGATGCTGCGGCGTCGTCATCTATTGTGGTTTCGGTGGTGGCGGGCCGTGACATTTCTTCACAACTGAATTTTCTGCGGCAACTTGGATGAGCGGGAGTTGCGGCCAATTTAACTCGGAGAAAACGTTTGATCGCAACGCTCGCAGCGGCGACTTCGGCGCTTTTAATTTGAGGTGCTTGTGAATAAAATTGCGATTGCTATCATGGCACGCGCCCCACCACAACCACAAGCAACCAATATAACATGCAAAGCACTCCAAAATGCCAACTCTGTCTCCACTCCGCTTCGCCGTTGCCGCCGGCGTCTTCTTTGCAAACTTCAACAACGCCCTCCTGTGGGCAACCTATGCGGCAGTCACTCCCACAACCGCAGAATACTACGCATGCAGCGAGTACACCATCAACCTAGTGGCTCTGGTGTTCCAGATTGTGTTTATACCAGCTGCTATTCCTTCCATGTATGCCATCGACCATCTTGGGTTACGGCCTTCTGTTCTTGTTGGCACGTGGGGAGTGACACTTGGCGCTGCCATAAGGTGGTTGGCTGTGTATGCGGGAGGTGGACCGAATGTTCAATTGGCGTTGCTGTTTACGGGACAGATTATTGCGGCCATTGCCACGCCGTTTGCATTCAATGCACCAACCAAGGTTAGCCCCTTTCTTTTTTGCATATATCTCCTCGCAAGCTGCTCTCCCGTCCTTGCTTACCAAAACAAAGGTCTGCGCGTTGTGGTTCGGAGACCGGGAGCGGCTCACGGCCAACACGATCATGTCGCTGTCGGTGTACGCGGGCACATCAACAGCACTTGCGCTGGCTCCGTTCATTGTTTCTCAAGACGCAAACAACATTTCGAAACTGAATTTCGTCACGTTTGTGATTGTGTTTGTGACGGGCTTTTCATCGCTGCTTGTCTTTAACAAACCCGAATTTGCTCCGTCGAAAAGCGCGGCAGAGGTCAAACACGCGATTCCGTTTAAACTGGGACTTTATTCCATTGCTGCGAATCCGCAGTTTCTTTTGATTTTCTTGTCGTATGGGCTGACGATTGGTGCGCTGGACTCTTATTTTACTCTCATCAGCGACTACGTGACGCCATATGGATACACAGAGGTGCGCATTCTTGGTAGCGACTCACAGTGACTACCGAGCTTACTTTCTTACAATGCAGGCAGATGCTGGCGGCCTCGGAAATATAACCATCCTCTTTGGAACAGTATCGTCGTTGATCCTCGGACCCATCCTAGACCGAACAAAAGCGCATCGCCGCGTTCTAAAAGTATTACCAATCATTTCACTTCTGGGGTCCATCGGGTTCTATTTTAGCGTCCCC